>DWQW01004031.1:0-20881 GCA_018249695.1 Heliconius erato demophoon | reverse complement strand
TATTGAATTTGGGAAGATTTTCGCTGAACTGTTGTATAATTTTTGTATGGAGTCCATGTAAAATGAGGCCGTCGCACTTAGTCGCAAAGTCTCCAATTATAAATGCGACGGTTGTAGGTTCGATTTCCACTCGAGGGAATACTTTATATCTACTTCTATTCCTGGATCAAAAGTCAAAGTCGCTTTTTATCGGTAAAAAATATCAAGCAATGTCCCAACCCTATAAAACCATAGACTAGAACTAAGAATTAAGCGAGAGCGCCGCGCTACATCACTACTTACTTGTTTTAGACAATAAAACGGTAAAGGCTTTCAAAGTTTTTCCACGTCCACCTTATTTGTTAGTCATATTTAGTGTTTGTTTAGATGCCTAAGTTAGGCTTTTAGCTCGTTGACGTTGGGTATTATGGTTTGTGTTTATTTTTGTTTATAAATATAGATGGCTATTAGAGTAAAATCATTTGTATTTAATTTAATTCTATACTATAATGTTTAATATTTGCAACTTCTGTAATATCCTCTTGAGATCTGGGCTCGAAAAAAAAGTGTAATTATATATTTTATGAGTTTTTTGAGTTCATTTGGGTTAAAATAAAACACATATATTTTTTTTTTTTATTCAACTGGAAATTAAAAAAAACATGGTTACACATATGTGTACCTAAGATTTCAATGAGGACTAAAGTTCTTCTTAGTGTGATAACTTTCGAAGCAATTATTTTTCAAAATACATAGGGTACATGTAACATTTTACGCACATGGTGTGGCACCGTGAGGAACATGTCGGATGTCTATATTTAGACGCAAATTTTGCGCCTATATAACGGGGTAGGTGCCCTACATTTTCCAGCATAACTTCTGGTATTGGTTGTCTGACGATCGGCCGGTTTTTCTTTACAGGAGGTCCAGCATAGTTCTCTTTTTCAGTATAGCTAGGGCTGGGTATACTTTTTTTTCAAGTGCTCAATTAGTTTCAAGCTCATGAAAAATCGATCAGCGTACAGAACACACTTGATGTTAATTATACGGCAAAGAGTATGTACTATATCGGTACCCAATCCAAGATTTCGCATAAGTGCTTGGGGTATAGTATCTTTACCAACATAAATTTCGAAAGCCAGGACCAGGCCATCCCGAACAGCCAGCACAAAGTTCTTGAGGCCAAGTGGGGTAGGCTTAGATGGTACGTATTGTCGGTACTGGCACGGCCCGGAAAATGTGATCATCTGCTCATCTTTTGACGATCATCGATTGATGTGTTTTGAGCGTGGTAATGTATGACATTTGTCTAGGATAGAATCCATGAGAAAATACGACCTATTTTGACCTGATTTAAGATCACGTGTTTGCGCGGAGTACAAATTGGTTCAGCTACTAAATCCTAAAAATCTTACCCCAGTTATTAAAAAAAAGAGTATAGCACATTTATTTCAGAGGTGCCCTGAGGTAGTAGTATATCATCCGCTATATCTGGACTTCGGGATAATATCTCCTTAGTACGCCAAGATAGCCTTGATGAACTTTGAACCACTTCTTCCGTATGTTGTTGAGGTGGCCTCTCTTCTTGCTCTTCATCAGATTCCTCCAGCTAATAAATATTTTGAAGAAATTCTGAAGGCAAATATTCGTCCTCATCGTCATCCTCAGAGAAATCAAAATCACTTTCGCTCAATAATCTTTCTATTTCTTCGTCATTCATTGCCAGAAACACCCATACATACATTAAAAAAATGTAATATAAGATACCGAGGTACACATATGTGTAACAGAAAAATATCATACAAGTACTAGTACAAAAAACAAAAAAATCTTGTAACTTACCATCTCACACGTTAATCCAGTTATTCGACAATAGAAAGTCACCAGATTTACGCTAAAAACTTCGTTATTTAATTTTTAATAGATTTCTAAACAAAAAGAATGCGGCAAGTTGAGAAAATTTTCGAAGTGAAAAATTCAAACGATAACTTTGAAAGGTCGATATTTGTGAAAACGCCATCTTTGTTTTTTTTTAGAAACTCTATACCTTTAGGAATACGTTTTAATACTGGGGGACGCTATTAGAAGTCGGTATTTAACTGTTTTTCGCAATAAATAAAGGTGCTTCACGCTGTATTCCGCTCACAGCAGGGTAGGCAAAGGAAACCTAGTGTTAAGACACTCCGTTCCCCACTTTCCGCCAAGTTCTGGAGAGATTATGGGTTGACTGACGGAACTCAACGGCGCGCTTTTTGTTGCGTGTGTGCGCTCGAAACCAGAGCGAAGAAATGAAAATATAAATGTAAAAAAATATTTCATTTCCTCGAGTGGGGATCGAACCCACAACCAGTCGATTTTACAGTCACACTTTGTACCCTTGTGCCACGACTAGACTTAACTCATGTTTATTAATTTTTAATTGCGATTGTAAATGAGACGGGTTGTGGATTCGATTCTCTCTCAGTGCTGTGTTGAGTTCCACCACTCAACACGCAATGCCTCCAGAATTGTTCTGAAAGTGGGAAACAAAAAAATTGTAATGGAAACGGAGTGTCTCCATACTAGATTCCCAGGTTCCCTCCGCATAGCCCGCTA
Organism: Heliconius erato demophoon; assembly: GCA_018249695.1. Taxonomy (NCBI): domain Eukaryota; kingdom Metazoa; phylum Arthropoda; class Insecta; order Lepidoptera; family Nymphalidae; genus Heliconius; species Heliconius erato. The sequence goes on along the minus strand of DWQW01004031.1, from coordinate 18,307 downwards.
TGTTCGGGATACAGCTTGATGCTAAAAAATATAAGTTTTTTTTTTTCAAAAATTAAAGAAGTCGACTACAATTCTTAAGTAATCGAAGATTTATTGGACAGAAACGTAATATAAATATAAAGTTTCAATAGTTATTCAACTGATTCAACGAAAAGACTGTTGAAGATTCAATTTCAAATACAAATAGAAACTTCAAAAGATCTCATTAAAGTTTGAAAAACTTGAAGGTATTGAAACGTTAATAAGTAATTTTAATAACAAATGAAAATCGTTTGTGTTTTTTTTTTATAATGCTTTTTTTTGAGATAATCCAATTTTTTTAGGTATTTGCTGTGCATTTTTTCTATAAAATATTCTTTTACTTATTTAGAAAACGCATAAAAATTTGAACGTAGCGGGACTCGAACCCGCGCCTCCTGGAAACCGACCAGGCGCTCTGACCACTAAGCCATACGTTCTCATAATAGCTTGATGAGAACGTATGGCTTAGTGGTCATCTTACGTATGGCTTAGTGGTCATCTTGTGGTCATCAAAATTATATCAATATATTATTATAAAAAAAAACATTTTTACACCATAAACCAGAATCACCAGCAGCATATATTAGGGTTATGTCATTAGCCTTCCAATTATTTTCCGCTGGTGCTGCAGCAGGCGGTGAACTTTGCGACGATGCTATCTGTACGGAAGTTAGTCACCAATTAGGTACTGGTTTATAACTTGGAACCTATTTGTAAGTTATATGCGACTAGTTCCTGCCCCCGGTAGCGGTTACGTTAGTACTAACTAAGTTTATGTTTAATTCGTTGTAGGTATATTGTAAGATAGGTGTCGTGGTTTTTATGATCTACATATTTTTGTTTAGTTTCACGCTGTATCTCTCAGATAACAGGGTAGGCATAGGGAATCTGGGAACCTAGAGTTAAGGCACTCTATTGCAGTTAAAACATTTCTGTTCTATAATTTTCACCAATTTCTCAAGGCATTGCGTGTTTATTGGTGAAACTCAACGCCACGCTTTGCCTTGTTATCATAGCAAAGAAATAAATATGTGAAATGTCTTGTACCCCTGTGTGGGAATCGAACTCATAACCGTCGAGCGTTTTCGCCCTTCCCCTGCTTCGAATGACAGTTTTCTAGGGACCCCTACTCCCCAAAGAACCTGCATTGCTTGTAACGGGAGAGATTTAAATGTGTAAATTGATGATTCTGATATATAAAATTAGAGAAATAATATTTTTTACTACAACTGAGATTTTAAAGAGTAGAGACCAATGAATAATGAGTCTAAGACTTCGAACACTTAATAATTTCACAGTTTTAGGCCAATTTTCGAGACCTTGTGTGTTGAGTGGTGGAACTCAGCCTGTACTTAGTTTAGTTACTAGAGCGATGGAATTAAAATAATACATAAGTTGGAATCGAATTCGCAAATACCGTGCTTACCGACATACATATACCTACTATACAATATATTGTATCGTACAAAACAGAAAGCAGAAGGAACCTAGTGTTAGGCCGAATTCTGGAAGCATTGCGTGTCGATTGGGGGAACTCAACGCCGCGCTTTGCCTCCGGAGCGAAGAAATCTATAACATATGTACCAATAATATTTACATTGTATTATTTTGTTGGCTGACGAAGTATACTTAAACTTTCAGACAGACAGAGAGTAAAGTTGAGAACAAAAGTCATTAGAAGTTCCAATAAGTTTAACTCGCTTGTAATGAGATACGTGACTTTTTTCTGGAATCACATAAGCTTGTGTTTTTGTAGAAATGTTCTTTTCGTTTTGTGTTTGTTGACATTTTTATCACATTTTTTTTTTATTTTCATGATATATTATGAACAAAAAAAATATTTAATACAATTTTCTTTTATGCCTTTGATATTTAATCGCAATACAATGTTATAAGGTAGTAGTGTTGTGATAAAAAGTGCTTATCGTCTTTTAGTCAAAAATTATTGTTTTTTTTTTACATTTTTAAAATGATATTCCATTGTGTACATTTTCAAAAAAAATGTCAATAATTAGTTTTCTTTATGCTGAAATCTTACATTTTAAAAAACATCGAATATCATCATTATAAAAATTTCAATTTTTCCAGAATCAACTTGAAGTATTTAATAATCTTGGTAAAGATAGAAAAATATGAAAATTAAAGCTTAGCTAATCGTACGGTGTCTCCTAAAGGTACTCAACAGGTATTTTCTTTGTCGCAAAGGTATTCTAAATGAAAAAGATCTTTCGAAAACGGAGACGAGCAGTTTTAATTAAAGCTGAGCGACGAAGTATTTTATATTTGATATTAAAATATTTTTACGTATAAACTATTGAAATTTATTTTTTTATTTGTTTTATTGTAAAATCCATAATATATGAATAAATCTAGTTTATTTAAATAATGCTTTTGAAAATTAACGTGTCTTTATATGAAGAATTAGAACTAAGAATTAAATGAGAATATTTTCTTAAATAATTTCGTCAGCCAATAAAACTAACATTGGAGCAATCATTGTCTAATTTCTATACTCTCCGCAATTTTCATTTCTTTATATAATAATCAGCTTCACGCTGTATCCCGCACACAGCAGGGTAAGCAGAGGGAACCTAGTGTTAAGATACTCCGTTCCCTACTTTCTGCTGAATTCTGGAGGCATTGCGTGTTGAGTGGCAGAACTCAACGCCGCGCTTAACCTCGACACCAGAGCGAAGAAATGGAAATATAAATATAAGTAAATATTTCATCTCCTCGAGTGGGGATCGAACCTACAAGCAGTCGGTTTTACAGTCACACCTCGCGCCGCTGCGCTACGACTGGCCTCAAATTTCTTTATATAATATTGGATAATACAAATATATACCATATAATTTAAATTTGACAAATAAATGTCTCTTCTCTCTCTCTATATATATCTTCCTTATATTAGATTTGAATCTACATCCATCATACTAAATAATAGAACAAATAACCCTTTCGCTGACATTTCAAAAATATCATATTTACTACAATTTTCCTTTAGCCCTTTGATATTTAACCGCATTGCAATGTATAAGGCAGTAGTGTTGTGACAGAAAATGCCGATATCGAGATGGCTTATCGCCACCGATTGAGCTTAAATGCGGAACTACTGCTAGTTTATTGTTGACATGTTTATCGATAGCCTTATCTTTTATCGGTAGGTGTCACAGCTAGTGATGTATGTAATGACGCTGAAATATATAATTGCAGCTGATTTACTGAATTGTGATTTATTGTTTATTATTAAACGCGTGAATAAAGTAAAAAAATGAAAAGAATAAAATCAGCTTCACGCTGTATCCCGCACACAGCAGGGTAGACAGAGGGAACCTAGTTATAGACACTCCGTTCCCCACTTTGTGCCGAATTCTGGAGGCATTGCGTGTTAAGTGGCAGAACTCAACGCCACTTTGCCTCGACACCAGAGTGAAGAAATGGAAATATAAATTTAAGTAAAAAAAAAGGAAGAAAAGAAATGATGCCAAATTGGTGTCCATTAATCTATCTAGTCTAGATCTGCGCTAGGTCTTAGTGATGTGCCTCTTCATTTTATTACTTTTTTTTTCTATAAAAATCTTGCTTTAAAGAGATATGTTTATCGATAGTGTTGTCTTTTGTTAACAGATATGACAGTTACGATGAAATATAATCCAATATATTCCATATATCTATTTAAATATAATTTATAATAGATATTTGTCGATAAATTTTCCTTTGTCCTACTCTTTTAGTTCTTTTATTTTTTGTGGGATTTTTGTTAAATGTGACTTAGTGACTTATCACTTAATATATAAAATTATTTTTGTACACAATAAAATTGATTGTTCAACTGTTTGTTGATTTTGATTTAATTAAAGTGAAAATTCATTAATCAATATAAATTTTTATGCTTAAAGTGAATTATCTTTTTATGCTTTTTCTATTAAAGAAATTAATAATTATGGAAACAATCTTTGTTAATATATACTTTTTATAAATATAAAATAGAAACTTAAGTTGCGGAATAATTACGTGTCGCTTTTAATCTCTATGATTTTATATTTAATATTTAATACATATTTGAAACTTTTTCCCATACAACTTACACAACATTTCACACGTACTATTGTAGAATTGTTCACACAAAAAAAAAACTTTCTACTCAATAACTACAAAAACTACACCTTATTCCACTAAAATTAAGATTCAAAATTGCATTTACAATATTTTTCCTTAATAAAAATCCATGGAACTGATAGCATCTTAATATAGTAGCGAAATCTAAAGATATAATCTATATCTGAATTAGATCGGAATCGTGCCGATCGGATCTGTCAATATTATTTGTTTCGTCGTTTCATAAAGTGCTTATGTACTGTGGTAATGATGTAAAGGCTTCCTGCAAACGATTTCAAATATTAAAAGCTTTTCCTTTTTACCCGACCGCGGAAGCCTAAAAGAGATGTTATGTATTAGCTCAGATGTATTATGTCCGTTCCTATATTCCATCATAACTGTTAAACTATTGAGCAGATTTTGATCCATAATCCATTGTTGGATTTGTATCGATAGAGCGAATATTACTGTACTTTAGATAACTATACTAACACAATTAAACAATTTTCCTTAAATATTAAGTAAATAACTATACTATCTATATATAGATAAGGACATGTACCGGACTGACTGAGGTAAGACGCACGCACAGCCGTAACCACTGATGGTAGAAACGTGAAATTTGGACAGAGGTTTATTTTCATAATCTGGACATCCACTAAGAAGGGATTTTGAATAATTTTAATCCTAAAGGGATGAAATAGGAGTTGAAAGTTTGTATGGAAAATTTTTGAAAACGCCACCGACTTTTATAAAAACTTAAATTCAGACTGTTAAAAATATTTTATTGAACACCTGTTACGTGATTTTTTTAGAATTCACCCCTAAGGGTGCTAATAAGCGGGCGAAGCTGCGCGCGCCCACTAGTTGTATATAAAGTTCAGATATTCAAATAAAATAAAAAAATGTATGATTCATACCTAATTTTAACTATAAAATGGTCAAAACAAAGGCAACAAAGACCGTTAATTGTGAAAGCAGACGCTTAATTCAAAGTAGCACAAATGCGTGTAAAATGTAAATTTGCTATATTAATACAATATAATTATGTTTGTATGTGGACGTGTGATGAGCATAAAGCTTTGGGGTATAGTATAAAAAATAAGACTAATCTCTTTAGTATGTAATTTATTATGTATAAAAATGATGGTTGTGGGTTTGATTTTTCACTCGGAAAATTATATCTTTTCATTTTACTGCTGAAGTAAGACAAAGTGTGATCACTCAACATATAATACCTCGAATTCGAGTGAGAGGAGAGATCCAAATGCTTACCCTGCTTTGCAGGATAAAGTGTGAAGATAAAAAATCATATCATCACTAATCTTTAAAAAATAAAAAAAATAATTAAATGAATTTCTCAATTTTTCACACCTGTCACGAGCTTAAGGCACTCGTTTTAACAGTAGATTCCCTTTACCTACTCTGCTGTATGCGGGATACAGCGTGAAAAAAAAACCTACTATAATCTGGTCCAGATGGTAACTAAGCATGTTTGTATAACTTCCTAAGTTACTTAAACAGCGTGAAAGTGATATAAAATGTAGTGTTTAAAAATGTCACGTTATTAAAAAAATAATTATGTCTAGACATGTTATATAACTGCAAAACTAACTGTCATATAATTGCATGAAGTCACGCTGTAGAACAAATTTGGTTAGCAAAAAAACTTAGGAAAGTTAATAGTAAAATTAGATACAGAGTAAGGGACAGACAGAGAACTTTTGAGTTTAAAAATATTAAATTATTTTAAGATTATTCTTTTAATAATTAAAATTTTAATATTGCCTGTTGTTAATTAATATTTATATAATTTTTAAGTATAAAATACCATCAGTGGTTCCCAACCGGTGGTCAGAATCCTAAATATGGTCCGCGAACGATTTTAATTTTATGACTGGGGGATGGTGAGGCGAAGTTTCTGTTAAATTATCACAGTCAATTTTTATTATACCTACGTGCATAGTGGTCTCTGCTACCAAGAATGATATAAAGATTGATATAAAAGTGGTCCTTGATCAAGAAAAAGTTGGGAACCCTTGATATAGATGAATAACTAACAAAACCTTTTGTAACAAGACATTTTCGGCCTAAAATCGCATATTGAAAGTGGCAACAAAAGTAAGGAATTCTTCTTCGTTGAACTCTTCATTACCAAAGGTCATGTCGGTTCTTACCTTAGCTTCAGCCTTGGTTGAGGAACTGACGTGCATTATGGATGTCACCTTGTCACCAAAGAAGATATATACCTATCAGTACTTGAAAGGTATATATCTTCTTTGAAGTCTGACTCTCGGTTAGGTTATTACTCTTTAAGTTTCTACCATCTACTTTGACAACAATAACCAATTTGTCATTGTCAGATTGTCTTTCAGCTTCACGCTGTATCCCGCACACAGCAGGGTGGGCAGAGGGAACCTAGTGTTAAGACACTCCGTTCCCCACTTTCTGCCGAATTCTGGAGGCATTGCGTATTAAGTGGCAGAACTCAACGCCGCGCTTAACCTCGACACCAAAGCGAAGAAATGGAAATATAAATTTAAGTAAATATTTCATCTTCTCGAGTGGGGATCGAACCCACAACCAGTCGGTTTTACGGCCACAACTCGTGCCGCTGCGCCACGACTGGCCTCAGATTGTCTTTGAGCTTAGAATTATATCTTATATTTTAAATAATATAAATTTTGCTATATTCGCATATTAGTCTGTTGTCGGAAACGAAGTAGAAATTTACTTGTCAACGGATACTAAACGATAGACATCGAGACGCTGATCGTAATCATTCAATCAATTGCAATCGCGTGTGTCGATATGAATTAGTGTTGTTAACGCCTATTATCGATGATCGATATATGAATTTTAATTTCTTAATTATTTTATCGTTAAGAATCTAGTGCGATGTTATTTTGTTTGCTACTTTTTGTCCTGTTCTACTTTTAGAAAAAAAAAAACAAATAAATACTTAATTCTTGAAAACGAAGAATAGAATGTTTTAACAGAAGATTTTTCTTGTCAACTTAATTTGGAATATATGTAAAAATCTGTAAAATTTTAAACATTATACATGCATAATAAATGTGAAATGTCAGTGGTATATGAACTCTTAACTATCGCAATAGTATATATAGCTATAACTAAACATATCTAAACTATAATATACCATTATGACACGCTATCTAATAGTATTTGTAATTGACGGATCGATACTAAACTGACAGCATCAAGCTATTTTCTTTCTATTAAATATGACTACAATAGGCTTATATAATTATAGTACTGAAATGATTTGTATGGCACATCCGTTTTATTGTTTTCGAATTTTGTTATCCGTTTTATTGTTTTCGAAGTATCTTCGCTCAGTTAATATAGAGTCCAGTAGGCCAGTCGTAGCGCAGCGGCACGAAATGTGACTGTAAAACCGACTGGTTGTGGGTTCGATCCCCACTCGAGGAAGAGAAATTTTTTTCTTAAATTTATATTTCCATTTCTTCACTCTGGTGTCGAGGTAAAGTGTGGCGTTGAGTTCTGCCTCTTAACACGCAATGACTCCGGAATCGGAAGAACGTGGAGAACAGAGTGTCTTAATACTAGATTTCCTCTGCCTTGTGTGCGGGATACAGCGTGAAGCTGATTTATTTTATCAATATTTATTTAGGCTATTCGTGGTGTAATGGCAAAAAATTTGTGAGCGTGACAGGTTGTTGGTTCGAATCCCACTCGGGATCGGGATTTAAGTTTCGCCGCTCAACACGCAATGCCTCCACAATTTGGCGAAAAATGGGGAACAGAGTGTCTTAGCACAAGGCTTGACACTAAAAAAAACCAATACTGATAATTAATCATAATTATGTAATTTCCAATTTTCTGTAAGCAAATCCTACTATAATACATAATGAAACAACAATAAACACTCTCATATGTCACTTTACCTATGCGAAGTGCATTTTGACCTTAAAATATCACTCAAAAGGACTTTACCTTGTTGTCTTGACTTCCTTTCTCTGTAAAATGTAAATTCGACGACGTTGATTGGGTCGTGGCATGGTACAATTGACAGTAGTTGACCGACATAAAAGTGATTGAGGCAACACGCGATTTCACACGGACGCTTGTGGGAACACTAAGTCTTCCGCAATGGAACGGATTAAGTACACAACGGTAAGAAATAGAAATGTCCTGATTTTATTGGTTGTAAGTGGTGTGCTATTATTTTGTGTTGTGTTTGGGTGTGAATGTTGTGTTTATTATGGATATTCGATTATCCGTACTTTGGTTATACGGATTTGATATTATTGGGATTACTTTGTATATATCAGGTATAATATATAATAAGTATGAAAAAATAAAAAAGTACTTATTTAATTTTTTTTTTACTTTTTCATTCATTTTATTATTGGCATATTCTTTTATCCTAATGGTAAAGTATAATAATAAATAGGCCGGTTGGTTTTCAACTATTCTTCTTATACAATTTAAATGTACAAAGAAAATGTTGAGTTTATATACCTAGACCAGTTTCTAGGAGATGCACGATCGATTATTCTTTGCTAAGCTTTTATCAATTCAATCTCTGATAAAAATTAGCACCTTAAGAATGTGAATATAATTCTTAAACAAAAAAAAAAATATCACTTTTATGTTCAGATCTTGAACTTGACCTTGTCTTTATTAATTTTTTTCTTCTATCTTTTCTACAACATAATTTGTAACTATCCATGTCTAGTCCTTGGGTTAAAGAACCCAATGACACATTTACATATTGAGATTCAACAAAATTATTAGTTGATAATAACCTAAACAAGTGTTACCAGATTCGTGAATACATATAAATTTTGACACTTAACACAAAATTTGAAGTAGTAAACCCATAAAACGCTACGACTAAAATTTATGAATAAAATCTTACAATGTATTAATTTACATTTTTTCTCATACATTATAAAATTATTGTGACATCTTATTCATTTCTTTCACCTCTAATATATTACTAAAGATCATAAAAGTCACATTCGAGCGGTCCATCTCAACAAATAACGTAATAAATCTTCAAATTTATCCCAAATACAAAATAAAATGATACTACGACATAATATTAATTCTTAAATTATATATACATATATGAAGCTAGTCGTGGCGCAGAGGTAAGCGCGTCTGTGAGTAGATGAAATTCGCAATCGGAGAAATTAAATATTTAATACTTTCATTTCTCCGCTCTACTCTGGTATTGAGGCAAAGCGTGGCGGTGAGTTCAGCCACTCAACACACAATGCCTTTAGAATTCCGCGGAAAACAAGAAACGTAGTGTCGTACCACCAGATTTCCTCTACCTACCCTGCTGTATGCAGGATACGGAATGAAACTATAAAAAAATAAATAATTCTAAAATCACTCATATATATAACAGTGCATTTAAACTAATCATTCAAACCGACAGACGAATGCAACACATAAGTTATTGAAATTCAGAATTTCCGTATTCAATATTACTATAACCGCTATGTTTACGTTTTAACAAGGCAGATTGCTTTATCGATATAAATCGTTGACATCTCTATTGCAGTGTAATTTGAATGTGTTTAGTATTAATTTTCCATTGAATGGATTGGAATGTGTATTTACACTATCATATGGAACTAGTAACTATTTATTATTTTATTATTTATTATACGCTAGATTATTTGATTTTGCTTATTTTTTTTGTAAAATAAAAATCAACATAAATCAGCTTCACGCTGTATCCCGCACACAGCAGGGTAGGCAGAGGGAACCTAGTGTTAAGACACTCCGTTCCCCATTTTCCGCCAAGTTTCGGAAGCATTGCGTGTTAAGTAGTGGAACTCAACGCCGCTCTTTGCTTCGACACCAGAGCGAAGAAATGAAAATATAAATAAATATTTCATTTCCTCGAGCGGGAATCGAACACACAACCAGTCGCTTTTACAGTCACACTTCGTGCCTCTCCGCCACGACTGGTCTCTTTTTTTTGTAATAAAGCTTTAATTGTAGAAGCCCTTGTTGTTTGCAGAAATTGGTTTTTATTTTGTTTTGTTTTGGTTGTGATATTATATAAATTCTATATATTTAAGAGTGAAAGTGACTCAACGTACATACTTCACCCAAATATTCTCTAAATATCGTCAACTAGTAGGCTCCACAAACGTTGTCTGCTGCTGCTTAGAAAATATGTATATAAATATTAACATGATATTTATAAACAACCTAAAGCCTAGAGGCCTCTGCTATATTACACTTTGACTTGCCAGAAATAATTATACTTTCAAAACATTCAGGAATCTATTTAAATATAACTATGTAGATAAAATTTTATCCAAATCTGTCCAGCTGTTTCGGAGAAGTAGGATAACAAGCACACGTTCGAAATAATTTTATATAGGTACCTGCTTTTTTTTTCTATCATTGTTTACTAAATTATAGCCAAATGAGTGTCTAATATCGAAGAAAAGTGCGGGGTTGAAATCCACCATTGCAATGCCTCCAAAATTCTTCGAAAAGTGAAGAACGGAGTGTCTTAACACTAAGTTCCGCTTTATTTTAGCTTGACACTAAAAAATATTGTACTAAAAGTACACATTTTATTTATTTATTTTTTTATAATAAAAAAACAATTGTATCTAAACAATTACAGTACATTAACCTCGAACGCCGAGCGTCTAAATTTTAATATCAATTAAAAAGGAGGAAACGCGAATTAGGAAGCTATTTATATATAGGTTTATATTATACAGTCATTGAAGTTGATGATTGTTGATTGCAAGCTTAATTTGTTGTATGCAGTTCTATGAAACGCTTTTGTCACGAGATCCAGTGTCGTTAGAAATAGATTAGCGAGAGAAATCAGTTAAATCTTTGGGTTAACTTGAAAAATCTTATAGTATTTAACTGGGTTTTAATTAACTACTGACTGGACTACTGAGGGTTTTAACTTGTTAGTATTTTTTTTAGCTTTACACTGTATTCCATTCACAGTAGGGTAGGAAGAGGGAATCTTATGTTAAGACATTCAGTTCCCCATTTTGTCGCAAAATTTTGAGTGATGGAACTCAACGCTATGCTTGGAATAGACATCAGAGCGAAGAAATAAAATATTAAATTTGGAGATCGAATCCACAACTTGTCTTGTTTACAACCACATGTGTGAGTCGCTGCGCCACAATTAATTAATTATAATGATAAGTTAGAAGTTATGAGATCCTTCCTTATCAGAGAATAGTTTTGTAAGATTAGGTAACATTTTATTTGATTGACGTGAGTTATTCTGTTCTTCTTTAGTTTGCTTGTTAATTACCTATAAATGTTTTTAAATAAGTAATCATCACTTTATGGAAATATTAAATATTACATTTGCTAGCTCTGGTAAAGAGGCAAAGCATGGCGTTTAGCTTGATGAGAACGTATGGCTTAGCAGTCAGAGCGCTTGGGAGTTTCCCAGGAGTCGCGGGTTCAAATCCAACTACATTAATTTTTTTCTACTTTTTGTAAAAAGTAACACAATAATTGTTATCTTACTAGAAATAATGTAAAATCTGTTATTTATTGACTAATTATTTATTGTGCATAATTCAAACAAAAAATCTGCTCAAAAAGCGGCCTTAACACTAAAAAAACATTTAAATGTATATAATTCTCAAATTGTGAATCAAGAATAAGGAAAGTCCACCATTGTCCAAGTAAATCATACAAACAACATCAAAATCAACGATCAGGCAATATGCCACAAACATAACTTCCTATGACACAAGCACAATGGCTCGTTAACCAACTTGGGCACTGTGATATCAAAAATCTAGGAACTAAATCTGGCTTTATCTTAAATAAATGCCGTCGTGGCGCAGTGGTACAGCGTGTGTGTGTTTGTATAAACGCGATAGTTGTGAGTTCGATTTATACGAAAGGAGACAATTGAGGCCAGTGCACAAAATGTGACTGTAAAACCGACTGGTTGTGGGTTCGATCCCCATTCGAGGAGATGAAATATGGACTTACATTTATATTTCTATTTTTTCGCTCAGGTGTTGAGGCAAAGTGCGGCGTTGAATTCTGCCACTCGACACGCAATGCCTCCAGAATTCGGCAGAAAGTGGGGAACAGAGTGACTTAAAACTAGGTTCCTTCTGCCTACCCTGCTGCGTGCGGGATACAGCGTGAAGCTGAGACAATGTACGGCGTTGAATTCCACCACTTTTGTATGTCTTAAAGATTGGTTGAAATACTGAGAACGGAGTGTTTTTTCGATCTCTCTATCTAACCTGCAACTTGCGGATAAAAGGGAGAAGTTATATTTCTATTTTAAATACTTATAGATATATTTTTAAAAATTTTTAAAGTGTTATTCCACACTTAAGAAGGCGCTACGTATGGCTTAGTGGTCAGAGCGCCTGGTCGGTTTCCAGGAGGCGCAGGTTCGAGTCCCGCTACGTTCAAATTTTTATACGTTTTCTAAATAAGTATTATACTTATAGATATTCTAGTAAATAATGCTTAAACTAAAATGACAGAATATTCACTTGAAATACAGACGCGAGAAGCAATTTCTTAACAAAAGGGTTCATTTTATTTGTAATGTAGCCCATAGATAAAAATAGATGGTATCAGGACTTATACGCCCGCATACACTCATAGAGATGGTCAGTGCGATATCGATGTTTAAATTAGTAATATTAATTAAATAATCATCGTATCATATCTTTTTAGAGGCCAGTCGTGGCGCAGTGGCACAAGGTGTGACTGTAAAACCGACTAGTTGTGGGTTCGATCCCCACTCGAGGAGATCAAATATTTACTTAAATTTATATTTCCATTTCTTAGCTCTGGTGTCGAAGACAAGCGCGGCGTTGAGTTCTGCCACTCAACACGCAATGCCTCCAAAATTCGGCAGAAAGTGGGGAACGTAGAGTCTTAACACTAGGTTCCCTCAGCCTACCCTGCTGTGTGCTAGATACAGCGTGAAGCTGATTTATTTTATATTTTTATTTAATATTAATTAAATAATAATCGTATCATATCATTCTAATATTATAGATGTAAATATAAGTTTGTTTGTTACATTATCTCGCCAAAACTAGTCACCGACCGAACTGAGTGTCATGAAACTTTGTGCACTTATTCTTTGAAAGGATATAGGATACTATAAAAAAAATATACAAGAAAAAAATTAGCTTCACGCTGTATCCCGCACACAGCACGGTAGGTAGAGGGAACCTAGTGTTAAGACACTCCGTTCCCCACTTTCTGCCGAATTCTGGAGGCATTGCGTGTTGAAGGGCAGAATCAATGCCACGCTTTTACCTCGACACCAGAGCGAAGAAATGAAAATATAAATTTAAAAAATATTTTATCTCCTCGAGTGGGGATCGAACCCACAACCAGTCACACTTTGTGCCCCTGCCCCATGACTGGTCTCAAAAAACGGAAAAAAATATATTAATATATTTAAAAAAATATTATCCTTTGGTATATTGTCCTTATTATTATAGAAAACTAAGTTGAGGCAAACGAAGCCGCGTTTGAGTCCCCAGTATAATATATATTTGTATAGTAATAATTTTAGATGTCTACAAATAGGTATTAAGTAATTAGATAAGATTATATTACCATATTTACATTTCATAATATTGAAGACAATAAAAAAAAGTAATTTATTTTTCATAATCGAATGATTTGCAGTCTATATCCAGTGAGATATAAATGGGATGGCAAGTGAGATGGAGTGGGTTGGAGAGAAAAAGCGAACAAAAGAAAATATTAAATGTTACTTTCACCCTAGTGGAAATCGAACCCGCAACCGTCTTACTTAACTTACTTGTAAGTATATATTATTAGTCTTTTTATATATCGACGGTCCCTACGTACAAAACGATATGTCAAAAAAGCAGGTTTACAGGAGAGCAGAATAAAGGTTCAACTTGCTCTTAAAAAAAAAATAAACAACATCATGAATATATGTTTGCAATAATATGTTACTATATTTACAAAGTATAAAATGGCATTTATAAGTATGTAATTTTATGAAATTTTCCTAATAAAACTGCTAGTAGACTGTTTCTACTGTGCCATCAAAATAAAGTCATGTCAGACAAATCTAAGATATCTGTTTATTCAGCGAAAAGAATAAATCATTGTTTTTAAATGGGACTTACATAAATGTTTCATGAAAATATGTAATTGTTACGATATTTTAAAAATAATTCCAAAATATCTATTTATCGTTAGTAATTTATGTGAAAAGTATATTAATGACTACATGTATCTTTATACGTGGTTCTAATTCAAGTAGATGTAATCAGTCATTGAACAGAAAAAGAATTTTGATTAAAAATTAAGCACAATTTATATTGTAATTAATTATATTTTTAGAGTAATTACTAGAGATGCGCCGAATATTTGTTTGGTATTTGGTATTCGGTGTATTCGGCATCTTTTTCAATATCGTATTCGGCCGAATTATTCGGTTATGGTGCCGAATACATTCGGTTCGATTATTTTTATTTAATTGGCTGCACGGCACAGTAGATATGAAAGATAATACGTCTTATGTAAGATTTAAATTAAATGAGTAAAGTAAATAAAATATAGCAATTAACTTCATATAAATATTTACTTTGAAACCTCAATTCAACATATTTATTCTTAACTTATAGTTAATACAATCAACATTTCTTTTAAATCTTAAATCAGCAGTTATTTTAAAAATTGAAAATAATATTTGTAAACCACAAATCAACATTTTAAATTTATAATGAATACTAGCGGTCCCGGACGCGGCTTCGCCCGCTTGAACTATACGAACGCTTATTAAGTATATTTATGAAATTGTTTTCAGTTTTTAATAGGATTGGTAAGGAAATGAAAAAGAATAATAAGTAGGAAAAATTCTTATTATTACAAAAAATATCTAACTAATTTAAATTAACAAAAATAATAAGTAAACGTAACCAAGGTAAAATATTAATAAAAAAAAACTGAACAAAACCAGCTACATTATCAATATTATCAAAGTAAATTACGTCCAAAATAATGTAATTAATAATATAAATAATGGTATTAATAATATAAATAATGGTATTAATAATTAGTAATTAACGTGCGTTTCTTTTTATTTAATAAATGAAGATTTCAATGTAAAAGCGGTGGTATCTGACATGTCCGCTCTTCTATATCTGAATATGACCGCCCTTACGTCGATCTTTTACTGTTTTAAGTTAGAAATAGACGAAGTAAATGAAGACATGTAAAGGTATCCGCATCTACGATATACTGTTTTTCTAAGGATTGCACTTGTTCTCTTATACGAGTTGTATAATTAGAAAAATAGATAATATTTATAAAAAAATCCTATATAGGCACGAGCGTATGGGCAATCTGAAGCCTTTTATGCAATAAAAAAATTTTGACGTTTTTGACATGACTTTATCTACGTAGGGACCGTCGATATGATCAATGCATTTCCTACTATAATAGTATACATCACTAATGTGAACCCTCAAAGCGAGCACGTCTATATATTCTATAAATAAAATAATCGTTTAAGATAAAATTGTAAAATAATTATTACTTAGCATTTGAATGAATTTTCACGAAAGAAAATCAAATCAAATCAGCTTCACGCTATATCCCGCACATAGCAGGGTAGGCAGAGGGAAACCTATTGTTAAGACACTCCGTTCCCCACTTTCTGCCGAATTCTGGAGACATTGCGTGTTGAGTGGCAGGACTCTACGCCGCGCTTGTCTTCGACACCAAAGCGAAGAAATGGAAATATAAATTTAAGTAAATATTTCATCTTCTCGAGTGGGAATCGAACCCACAACTAGTCGGTTTTACAGTTACACTTTGCACCGCTGCGCCACGACTGGCCTCAATAGGTATTTGTTATTGCATTATAAATATTTACCTCAACTTAGAACCGAATCCTGAACCTACACTACCCATCTTGAACTTCCAAGGTAAAATCGAAGCACTATTTTTAGTTTTACCCTTACATTTGCGTAGTAACCAGTAACCAAGTTGTAGACGAATTAATAATACTAATAACAAAATTTACGATGCAGCCTAATCGTACGGAGCTGCGCGGCTCCTTTGCCGTATAAAAGTAAAAGTGGTTTGAAGTCTAACGATTTATGCGATTCGATTCTTTTATGTTATACTGTGCTATATATACACTGTGCTGCTGTGCTAATTTTTTACCTTTTTTTTAATTAGCTTCACGCTGTATCCCGCACACAGCAGAGTAGGTAGAGGGAACCTAGTGTTAAGACACTCCGTTCCCCACTTTCTGCTGAATGCAGTGCAGTGGCACTCGCATCGAACCCACAACCAGTCGGTTTTACAGTCACACTTCGTGCCGCTGCGCCACGACTGGCCTCTACCTTTTTTTTAGTTGATGCATATAGCAGGGTAGAGGGATTCTGTGAGTATTATAACACTCCTTTTCCGTTGAGACACTTCCTTTCGGCACTTTTCGCTGAATTCTCCATGATTTTGAGGAGTTGAGTGTTAAGTGGTGAAACTCTACGCCGCGCTAAATGAATTTTAATTTATTTTGCAAACAACTTGAATTTAACGTAACAAACTATCTAAAACTTATTAACAAAATAAAAAGTTTGATATATATTTTTTTATATCTTTAATTAAATGAGGCCAGTCGTGGTGCGGATGCACAAAATGTGACTGTAAAATCGACTGGCTGCGAATTCGATGCCCACACGAAGAAATTAAATATTTATTTATATTTTCAATTCTCCGCTCTGGTGTCGAGGCAAAGCGCGGCGTTGAGTTCTGCCACTCAACACTCAATGCCTCCAGAATTCGGCAGAAAGTGGGGAACGGAGTGTCTTAACACTAGGTTCCCTCTGCCTACCCTGCTGTGTTTGGGATACAGCGTGAAGCTAATTTATTTATTTTTTAATATTATAGCATCGCGTGCGTTCGCCACCCGCCTTAAAGCCCGCATCAATGTTTTCTTTTTCATTAATCGCCTGCTTTGTTCCACCGCCGCGCTGATTTAAAATCTCCACGTTCAAACTAAAACTATTCTTTTTTATTTCCAATTACTGGAAGCGTATTGGAATCTTTTTGTTATCTTCTAAGTAAACAGGATAAAGGTACTCGTATATATATATAAACAATTTTATATGTATGTATGAGTAAGTAGCTATAACTACTTATTTAGGAAACGTATAAAAATTTTAACGTAGCGGGATTTGAACCCGCCTTTAAAAATGTAAAAAATATAATATTTTAAAAAGAACATACTTTTTTTTCTAATTACAGCAGTTTTTTTTCTAATTCTAACTGTGTGAGAACAATAGTGTCTAAAGTCTATATTCTCTCTGCCCAATCTATCTTTAAAAAAATTGGAGAAAATACAAATCTAATTTTAAAAAGTTTTCATTAAAAGAATAGCTAACACTAATAGGTATTGAGCTCGAATAAAGTAATATCCTTTCAATTGTTAAATTTCCTTCTTCTTGTAGACTTAATTATGTTATCTCTTAAAGTAAGATTGACTTTTTCTTAAGTGTTAAAGGGAAATAAAAATCATTTTCAGTTGAATTTCTTTTGAGTAGGTTTTATATAGTTTTTTAGCTTCTTGATGTATCCCGCACATAGCAGGGCTAGCAGAGAGAACTTCAGAGCTTGGTGTTACGACACTCCGTTCCCACGGAGACACTTCTGTTCACCTGTTTCCGTCGAATTATGGAGGCATGGCGTGTTGAGTGGTGGAACTCAATACTGTGCTGTGCCTCTTTACCAGAAGAAAGAAATACTCTTACTACTACTACTACTAACTTCACACTGTATCCCTAGCGGGGTAGTCAGAGAGAACGGAGCACCAAACGCTACGGTCTCTACATACCTCTTTCGCCTCGTCCACTGTCATCAACCTCTTCAAACATGTCCTCTGGGGGGTCCTCATGCTTTGTACTTGACCTTTCTCCAATATCTTCGATACTGTGTTTTCAAAGGTCAACCGAGGTCTCCTTCTACCTCTCTTGCCGCTCACTTTTCCATCATAAATCTTTTTTGCCATTCTTTCATCATTCATTCGTTCGACGTGCCCAAACCAGCTAAGCACGTTCTTCTTCATTCTCACCGTGACATCCTCGCTAGTACCTGCCATTCTGTGTACCTCTTCATTGCGGATTCGATCAGCTAAGCTGACTCCGCA
>DWQW01004030.1:0-20888 GCA_018249695.1 Heliconius erato demophoon | reverse complement strand
CTCGACACCAGAGCGAAGAAATGGAAATATAAATTTAAGTAAATATTTCATCTCCTCGAGTGGGGATCGAACCCACAACCAGTCGGTTTTACAGTCACACCTCGTGCCGCTGCGCCACGACCGGCCGGTCTCTAATAATAAATAAATAATAAATTCTACGCTTATAAAAAATGGATGGACATATTTACTTCTTGCGGTGGAACAACGTAAACGAATGTTCGTAAATCGATGTACTTGACGGAATCTACGCAAGGCAGGTAAAATGTAAGGCCGGGACCAAACGCGCTTTTTTTGTATAATTTTCCATTTCGCAATATAATGGCCTTCTCAAACTGACGGACGACCTGGAAATAGAATACTGTATGTTTTCTTAAAATTAATGATTTATTATATTTTTAACATATCCTGAAATATTTTTGATACGAGTATCTCTCTTGATTATTCATATTACAGTTTCACGCTGTATCCCGCACACGGCAGAGTAGGCAGAGGTAACTTAGTGTTCAACACACTCCGTTCCCCATTTTCCGCCGAATTCTGAAGGCATTGCGTTTTAAGTGGCAAAACTCTACGTTGCGTTTTTGCCTCGACACTAGAGCGAAGAAATGGAAATATAAATTTAAATAAATATTTCATTTCCCCTAGTGGGGATCAAATTCACAACCAGTCGATTTTACAGTAACACTTTGTGCCTCAAATTATCTATATTACCTAAACGAAAATTAAATGTGAAAAAAATGCAAACCATGAAAACGCATAGCAACGACAACGGGAACGTTAGAATAGCAACAACAATCGATATAATCACCACAATTTTCTCAATGAAATTGTCACTTTCTGAAAATGAACATCTATGTAATAAAATTATCAAAACAATATATAAACATAAGCAAATATTATTAATAATAGTACAAAATTAAAATAAATATAATATACTTCTTTCATGTTCTAGACGCGGCATTCTTACGAGAGAAGTCGCACTTGGAACGCCACGTCCAACTGATTCTTTTGCCAACATAGTTACGGAACGAACTGATTGTTGTTTTGGAATTTCGCGAGCTCTAGTGCTGGTTGCTTTCGCAAACTTTTTATTTTGCTTATCACTCATGTTAAATATTTACTGCTAATGTCCAAAAAGAAATATAAATCGAACTAGTATTACGGTGACATGTTCTGTCATATTGTCATAATGGTATGAAGTTGTGTGAAGTAAAGAGAATTTAATTAAAATTAACTAGAACTCTTCTGATCAGGAATATCGATAGGAAATGGAAACAATATGGACGTTTCTTGTTCTGATGCGATGTTGTGAAGCGTTTGTAAGTACCGTAGCTGTAAACAGTGTGAAAATATTTAATAATATAATTAATTAGGCTATCTATACAGAAAGATAAACATATAAAATAAATTCAATACAATAAAAATTATAATATGTCTATTACAAGTATTGTTTGTGGGTGTTCCATCATGACTTTTGATGCGTCTCTAAGATTTTCGGCTGTTTTTATTTCTCCTTCGGCTTCTATAATTTTTGCTTTAGCAATGCGTGTGCCTTCAGCCTCAGCCGCCATTGCCTTTTGCAATTCATAAGGCAAAATAACATCTTTTCTATAAAAACGATTATTATTCGAAATAGTTTAAACTAGCACTAAATTTCCTAAATTAATTTTAATTATAAGTACAGTATGAGTGACTTATAAAGAGTAACCCATTTTAACATTTAAAATGTATGACTATAATAGATTTTCCTACAGATTTTCATTAAACATAATTTACGATACAACATCACAATCTCTTATATATTATAATGATTGAGCAGCAATGCACAAAAGTTTGCACAATATAGTTTGCACAACTTGACCTTTCATACTTTACAGGTGATTAAAATTTAAGTAATTTCCAAACAAGGTCGAGTAAAATGACTATGATGATATTACATTTCCACCCGTTCCACTTCGATGCCCCACTCGGCTGTCCCTTTATCTATTTCTCTTCGGACTGATTGACTAATTGATTCTCGGTTTGTCAACAAGTCAGTCAGTGTGTACTGACCCAAAATATTTCTAAGAATAGCGATAGCTAACAGTTCTGTGGCACGCCTAAAATTGTTATTTCTATTATTAATATATGCGTATCTATTATTATATTCTATTTATTTTTTTATTAATAATGAAATATATTATTTACGTGTGCGATTGTACATTTAGTAAGCAAAATAGCGGTTTCACAACATGAAAGTAAACCACAGCGTCAACTGTGATAGTTACAGAATCTTTTGTGAGTATCTGAAATGAAACATAAATACAATATAGATTTGATTTCTTTTTAAAACGTGTTTGAGAATTGTTTAGTAGAGTTTTGTAGTAACGTTTAATATATACTATAGTAGTATCTATTATATGTTTAAATAAAAAAAATGTATAATACCTCTTGGGGGAGTAAATTGAAGGACTGCGTTCTAAGATCGATGAAGGTGACGCTGTCAGTACACGGTACTATCCAAATGATGCCAGGCCCGGCGGGTGAATCACGCCTCACTCGTCCGAATCGTAAAATGACAGCTCTTTTGTACTGTTTCACAACCTGTCAGACAAAACATCTCAATTATCAGTAAAGTAAACGTGAAAATTGAAATTAGGAAATGTAGAACAGAAATAATTTAATTAGTTGCGTTTATATGAAACCGATAGAATGTTATTTTAATCGATTAAAAACTCGGGACGTTGATTGTTAAGAACGACAACAAAAGATTTATACCACTATAGACTACCATATGCAACCATATGTAAGAGTGATAAATCTTTCTCTCTTAATACAACATCTATTCATGTATTATTCATTGTGAAATTATTATTGAAATTTCGTCTGGAAGTGTTTTTATTTTAAAAACAATATGTAAAATAAAAGACTAAGTAGATATCGCTTCGTCTCCGTGCTCAATTGGAAATGAGAAACTACTAAGGCTTATATATGATACATGTTTTCTTTAGGTATCAGAAGTAATTCTGACCCCAGGTACACTGGGTTACATCGAAACGATTAATGTGTTATAATATTGCCTATAGAATTCCTTGATAAATAGATTATTAGATATAAAAAGATTTTTTTCCCCCCTTTAAATACACAAAGATTGTACCCCCAGGAACTATTGGTTCTGATATCCTTTCTATTATCACATTCTTCCAAAAAAAAACTCTTCTACTTTATATTATAAAAATGGGAAAAAAAATAATAGAATACAAATTTACTATGAAGTTATTCATATAAAAAACAGACATTTAAATCAATTGATAGCATAATTTTCTTACCCTAAAACATAGTAGTAAAGTCAGCGGGCACAATATTATTATTAGTAGAAAGAATACTCGTATAATTTTTTCCTTTATGGATTCTCGTTGCATTTCTGTAATATTATTTTTTAAATATAAATAACGTTTAGACAACGTTAGCTCATCAACGACATTATTATATTACTCATTTTACACACCAATTAAGTTCATTTTCTGCTCGTCCTCTCTCATTTTATATGTCATATAAGTATATAATGCAAAAATATATGTATATAATAAGTCAAAGAATATACTTTTATAGTATGCCAAATGACATGCTCTGTACATCATCCACAGACAATATAGATTTATTTTCTGTATTAAATAAAATAATAAACAAGAAGTATTTTTGAAGTAATTAGCTGCTTCTAGAAAAAAATATATACTGAAATAATAATTAAAAAAATATTTGATCTACTGTATTTTACCAAAAAAATATAAGGAATGACTTGTTTATTTTTACTGGACGTCAAAGAAAATGGTTCTTCAGAATTAATTAATACATATTTAGAATACATCATGTACAATACATACATCAGGTAGATTGTAGATATGTATGAATTATTGCAAATATGGATGGGTTTTTTATAACTTTGTATCAAGTTTGGCGATGATTTACAATGTCTAGTGAACGATGCCAATCGCGTAATTGAAAAAAAAAGTTATAATATTTTACATTTAGTATAATAATAATAATAAGCAAAACTATTTTCAAAATTTTATTTATATAATTTACCATAATTTTTTTCGTAATCTTACATCTTTTATATTTGCACTAAACAAACTTAAATGGGTAACGGTGAAGGTGGAACACTTTGACCACTTCCTGTTAAAAACGTTTTTAGGAAGTCCATCGGGAATGGAAAGATAATTGTAGAACTCTTCTCTGCGGATATCGTATTAAGTGACTGCAGGTACCGCAGCTGAAATAAAAGCAAATTTTATGTAATACATATATATTTATTTTAAATATACTAATTTACTAAATTTTTAAACTATATAAAATATAGATATTTTATAAAAAATATTGTTTTAAAAATATATTTCTTTATCTTGACTCATTCTATGCAAATGATAGAGAATAAATGATTAAATGACATTAAATTATATTTGGAGAAATTACGAGTACATCATGTATAATTAAATGTATATTAAAATCTTCCTCTTGCACTCTGTCTAATAATGAAAACCGCATTAAAATTCGTTATGTAGTTTAAAATATCAAGCGATCATTCTAGATGACAATTATGAAAAAAATATATGATATATTTACATATAGGTATAAAATAAGGAAATCAAAAGAAACATTTAATTTAAAATCAAATATTTTGATACCTGTAGGGCTGTGGGATTGTCAATCATGACTAAGGATGCCTCTCTCAATGCCTTAGACGCCTTAATTTCTCCTTCTGCCGCAATTATTTTGGCGCGGGCCTCTCTATCGGCCTCAGCTTCCGCAGCCATCGCTCTTTGTAACTGCACCGGTAGGCGGACGTCTTTTCTGTTAAAAATGTTTATTTTTTTTACATTCACACTGTATCCTGCAAGTATCCTGTATAGCAAGAAAGGGAACCTAGTGTTAAGATACTCCATTTCCCACCTTCTGTCAAATTTTCAAGGCAGCGTCGGCGAAACTCAACGCCGCGCTTTCTTCTTCTTTCTTCAAAATTTAATATAATATATACCCATTAAATTTTGACGCCTGCGTTCTTTCTGAATTATGTTTTATGAACTCAAGAGCAGTGTGTATAACGCGCGTAACTAACTTAGTGTTAAATGAAGTCTTAGAAAGGCTTGAGGAAATATTAATTATATTAAAACGAAATAAAAAAAGACATCGCTTGTAATTTTATTATAAAACTGTAATTATGTGGTCATTAAAGATTTACCTTTGATTGAAATATATCAGGAAAAAAAGGCGTAGAGTTTCTTATCAGTACGGCGTGAAAATATCTTACATTTCGACTCTCTCTACTTCGACTCCCCAAGGATCAGTGGCGACGTCCAAGTTGGCTTGCATCATGTGACTGATGGCCTCTCGGTCAGACAGCAACTGGGCGAGATCACGCATACCCAACACATTTCGCAGAGTTGTCGCTGCTAGAAGACGTGTAGAAGCGCTGGTAAACAAAAAATATATATTTCATAACATATTTACTACAATTTAGTCAAGACACTGCGTTCTCCACACTCCGCCGAATTTTTTGAGGTATTGCGTGCTGAACGATTATACTCAACAAATTAAAATATTAATAAGTAATAATTCATTCCCGCGAGTGGGATCGATCCACAACCATCGCATTACAGTCAAGCCCTTGTGCTCCTGCGCCACAACGGCCTGAGTAAAGTCACGTTTTCGAAATTAATTATTAAACCTATCTAATACTGACCTATAATCAGCAACTCTGACTACAGCGTTTAAAGGTTCTTTTATTCTATAGTACACAACCGCGTCAACTGCTACTGTAACAGAATCTCTTGTAAGCACCTGAAAGAATAATTAAAAATGTTTCTGAAGAAGATAAAGATTTTGTAAGCCTAAAAAAATCGTAGCGCAATTGTGAAGTATAGGAGGGAAGTATTTAATTATTGGTATTTATATTCGGTTTTAGTTTAATTCTATTTTTGAAACGGTAGAAGAAACGTGAGGGTCTTAACGGAAAGTGTGCTATCAAGAATATCATGTAAAGTACTAATTTTTTTTATCAATGCAGCGAGCCGTCTTATACTACTTTATTTCAATTTTCTCAAATAAATCTCAATTAGTTGTTGTAAATGAAACTCTATAACTTTAAAGTACTACATTCTTATTTTATCGCGTCACGGCGGTCTGTTAAGAGTCCGTCACGGCGCAGTTCGATCTCCACCCGGAGGAAGGAATCAATATTTATTCATATTTTCATTTCAGAAGGCAAAATTCAACGTTGAGTTCAGACACTAAATACAGCGTGAAGCTGGTTTAGTTTTTGATTTTATTATAATTTTAGTTAAATTAAATTTGTCTGTAACAGTATTTAAATTTTTATTTTCATTTCTTCGCTCTGGTGCCGAAGCAAGGCGCGACGTTGAGTTCTGCCACTCAACACGCAATGCCTGCAGAATTCTACAGAAAGTGGGGAATGGAGTGTCTAAACACTAGGTTACCTCTGCCTATCCTGCTATATGCGAGATACAACGTGAAGCTGATTAATTTATTATTTTTTTTATTAAATTTGTCGCTCCAAGTTTTGTAATATTGTTTTTGAATAATTATATTTTCTTACTCTATGAAAATGATTTATATATAAACGTTCAGGCGTGCGAATTGAGGTCGTCCCTGTCAGCTCGAGCACAAATTTAAACTTTCGCATGTCTAAACACTGTCGATTTAAAATTATGATATGAAACATACATGTGTAGATAATTTACAAAAAACATCAACTAAAATTCTTTGAACAATAGTAATAGTTTTGAAAAAAAATTGTCAAACTCGAAGTTCTATGTAAAATATAGGTATTATATTTTCATAAAAGAAACTCGGACTATACTTTAAATACAAATATTTGTATTTAAAAATGAACGACTTGTGTAAAGTAACGACGGATTTGGATTTTAGCTACGTTCTTCACGACAAACTTATTTTCTTTTCATATCTTTAATCAAATAAT
This sequence comes from Heliconius erato demophoon, assembly GCA_018249695.1. Classification (NCBI taxonomy): domain Eukaryota; kingdom Metazoa; phylum Arthropoda; class Insecta; order Lepidoptera; family Nymphalidae; genus Heliconius; species Heliconius erato. The sequence goes on along the minus strand of DWQW01004030.1, from coordinate 13,912 downwards.
ATAATAGCATTGTTAAATACTTTCAAATTATGTTTTGTTGCAAAAAGAAGAGAGATGAAGGAAAAAGGAAATTCTTTGTTACAGTGGTTGTGTGAATATGGGTCTAAAAAAATAGCGTCAGGTTCTAATTATAATATTGAACTCACTTATTACATCTTTATATAAAATCTAACATTACAGCTTTATATAATATATTTTAAGTTAATCAATTAAACTCCATGTTCATTTTATACTATATATATAACAAATTTCTGATTCAAGTATTTAAGTTATTCATTCATAATTAATAAATTAAAGACTCAATAATTATTATGTATAATTAAATTGATAATAACACTCTCTTTCAATATATTAAAATATAAGTTATATATTTGGAAATAGTATGAATTTATACAGTGTAGCTAATGCTATCTAACAGCTATATTCCCTTTATAAATGTACGTGCGGGTATTTAGAACAAAGCGTATATTATTGCGAAACACCTTGTAAGATCAGTAAAAACTGAATTTAAACATTCCATAGATACGAGTAGAATTCCACTCTTTTATTATTTACCCAAATAAGAATATTTCTTATAACTATTTTTAAATATGACCAGGCAGTCAAGTTTGTTGGCAATGATTCTGATATGAGGTAGACCGGCGTAGACAACTGGCTTACAAGAAACGCTCGCAATTGTTTGTACGTCGTAAAACTTTGATTGATAGTTTATAGGCACATCAATTAAACGTGAACCAGCTGAATAGCCAACATTTGGGTTAACTGTTTTCAATTCCATTGCCAATTTTGAATGGCTTTTGTTCGTAGCCATGTGTTATATTTACCTATATATTAAATTTGTATCTAGTATGTACGTACATATACAGTTACTAAGGTTGCCTGTTCAAGAAATACTGAAATGTACGTCGCAGAAGCTCAAAATACGTCAGTTACTCAATAATATGTCGCTAAAACTATTTTCTTTGTATCTACGATGTATATGCGGGTTAATTTGGTAAAGTCCAAAAAGAGAACTAGCGATAGGTTTTATAGTAGTATAAATAAGTTCGACAGGATATAACGAATTGTTCATACAAGCAGAAAATATTAAAGTAGAAGCGGACGCAAAAATATTGTCGCATTAATGAAATAAGGAATTAATTTTTCAGTAAAATTCTTACCTCTTGAGGTGGGACATCAAATGATACGGTTCGCAAGTCGACTTTTCTGTACGTGTCAATACAAGGCAGCACAAAAAATAGTCCAGGACCTCTTACACCACCCTTCCGTAGTCGACCAAGGCGAAATATTACAGCCCTTTCAAATTCTTGAACCACCTATAAAGGGAATAAATTAAATGGCTATATTAATTTAAAACACCATTTTATTAAAAAAAACTAAATAATATTTTTTTAGTGTATAAAATAAGTTTGATAAATCTGTTTACTTTTTTATTCAATTGTTACTAAATATTAAATAAAAGATACCTATACCTATTAAATAAAATTTACCTTAAAACATTCGAACAAGGAAAATGGAAAAGTAATAATAATAAGAAGAAAGGAAAAGAATGTTGCACATTTTTCGACGCATCCCACTGCCTCAGGATTCGCTGAAAAAAATATAATATAAAACAAACGCATATGAAACTACAACATAAAAAATAGCAAAATATATATTTACATTGGCGATTAACGTTTATATATTTTAATATAATATTCGAAATATTAGAAATCGATTAGTGTTTAAGAAGATGTAAAACAGACATTGTTATCGAGTTTGTGTCAATTTTGGTAGCATTAATATATATATATATATATACATTTTAGTTAATTGAAACCGAAAGCCTTTATTTTTCAAATATTTGGTACTTAACCCGAGTTACGATTCGCCGTCAAAATACTTACGCATTTGTATTGTGATAGCGCAAGAGGTACCCGTATCACAATCTAAAATATTCAAATTCATGAATTAATTTCTCATTATCTGAAGTTAAACTTGTAATTTGAGCACTCATTTTCATTTACTTACGGCTGGGTACGTTATCGCGACGAGTGCTCACCGATCTTAATTCCGTATGCATTATAAACTATGTTTTACACCGGTATCCGCTTATTATATAAAGATAACAATATAGCACGTTTAATTCGACTAACATTCACTGACCGCGCTGACATTCCGACTAACTTACTGTCAGTAGCGTCCATGTTTACGCGACCCAAAAACAGCACGGTTCCCACTAAAAATACAAATTATTATGCGAATGGTTTGAAATCTGAAATAATAAGATATTTCAATTATAATATCGTTCACATAGATATTTACGTATTTCGAAGTAGCACTCCACTTCGCCGGAGTCCTTGTCGTGACAACCGAATTCCATGTGTGGCAAGAGGTGGTAAGTGACGCACATTGACAGATATTTAAATTGATCAATCTATCAATTATTAGTGTATATTGACACTAGGTTGAACGGGGTTGAGCAGGTTGATGGTAGTAACATATAAATAACGCACTTCCCATGTCGACGGACGGACGGGCGCACAGTGGGCCGCGGTGGTCGGATTGTCTGCTGAGGTGCTTGCTCCAGGCACTAATATTTTCTATAGCCGCTATCTATGAGGATGTTTAGATAATAACTCTTCTAGTATTAGACAAGTTGTTATAAAAGAGTTATTGTTGCACTGCGTAGTTAAAGGTAAGGTTGGGTTGAGATTTTTAGTCGTTTTTGAATGAATATTGGTAAGTTTTGGGAATTATACGATCTGTATTATCTACATATAAGAAATTTCGTATTTTATAGTAAGACACTCCGTTACCTACTTTGCACCTTCACTCGAATAAATTGAATTAAATCCACAACCATCGCGATTACATTCGCTGTATTGTGCCCCTGCACCACGACGGTGGTCGGTGGTGCACGGACGGACGGACACTTGTTTGATTTGAGAGATTTTTACAAAATTTTGGAGATTTTTTCCGCTAGCGGAAATAAAATCTCTCTACAGAGATGCTAAAAAATAAATAAATAAGTTGTAACAAGCTTATAAAAATTTCGACGTAGCTTGATGAGAACCTATGGCTCAGTGGTCAGAGCGCCTGGTCGGTTTAATATAAATGAAACCAATAAAATACAAATATAAAAAATTGCATCTATACGAACAATATACAATATTGAATACACATAAGTACTATATACATAGTATAGCCAGTTTATTATCAATACCGATGAAGCGGTACCGCAGCGTGCGAAACCCAACAGATGGCCGGACGGTGAGCCTTTGTTTACGCATGCACACCACTTGTCAGCTAAATATAACACGATTTAACCAAAGATGTGCTCTCGTTTGTATTGGCGTTTCATTGTTTATTTTTAATAAAAACATATGAATATATATTTTTTTATAAAAAATATAAAGAAAATGCTATGGAATGTAGAGGTAAATAAATTAGCATTTAATATTTATAAAAAAATAATTATTATTAAGGTAAGTCCGATTGAATTCTGTACTTTTTAGCTTCACGCAGTTTAGATAGAGGGACCTCCCTCTTCCCCACTTTTCGCCTAATCTTCGAGATGTTGCATGTTGTTTTGTTACCAGAACAAGGATATGAAAATATTAAAGATTAATTCCATCGAGTGGGAATCGAACTCATAACCTTCACTTTTACAGTTGCACCATGATAGCCTCAAATTGTGTAATTATGGCAATTAGTTTAAAAAAAATATTTATAACGTAAAGATTTTTATTAAATACTAGAGGCCGCCCGCGACTTCGTCCGCGTGGAAACCCTATGATAACGAAACAATATTATCAACATAAGAAATATGGTAACTAAATATTGCAAAGCTCTAATCATAGGTCTATTGGTAGCTACTGCAGTATGCTCCTATAAACTATATTTAACGATTTTTCTCCTTTAAGAATCAATCCCGCGGGAACTCCGGGATAAAAAGTAGCCTATATGTTATTCTGGGTCTTCAGCTATCTACATACCAAATTTCATCGTAATCGGTTTAGTAGTATTTGCGTGAAAGAGTAACAAACATCCATACATACTCACAAACTTTCGCATTTATAATATTAGTAGGATGTACTATAATTATTTCAAATGTAATATATTCCCATAAAACATAAAATGTTTCATTTCAGTACAGCAATAACAAATTTTATTTGAAAATACCTATCGTATTTGTCTTGGGGAGACATACCTAGAATTTTGTGAGTGAGCAGAGTTGGTTTACATTTTTTTGCTCAAATTTTGTTGCAAATCCTTATTTGAAAGATATACCTACTATTTATGGCTCTTAGTAAAATTGGTTTGTACTACAACTGGTTTTGGTTACCTTAAAACTTTTGAGAAACAACGTACAAAACAGAAGTTGTCGGGGCGCAATAGGACCGCGTTTCATTGTATATTTACGCCCAATGTTAATAACCTATTTCCTACGTCAATCTTCGATTGTTCCATACATCTATCCAATCTCTAGATTGGATAAATATATGGAACAATCGAAGATTGACGTAGGAGATAGGTTATTAATATTGGGCGTTAGTTGATGATGTTGTGGATTTCTTTTCCACTATCGTAAATGTAGCGCTGCGTTGAGTTCTGCCGCTCAACACACAATGTCTTGAAAATAAGGCGGTGGACGAGGAATGAAGTATCCTGAACATTAAGTCCCCTTGACATATGTAGAATACAGCGTGAAGCTGCTTCTAACTTTCTCGTGCACAGCAGAGTAGGCAGAGGGAACCTAGTGTTAAGACACTCTTTTCCCACTTTCCGCCAAATTCTGGAGGCATTGCGTATTGAGTGATGGAACTCTACGCCGCAATTTTTCCTCGACACCAGAGCGAAATTTAATTCCTCCTAACATATTAAGATTTATACTTCAACTTATACTTCGAACACAATAAGTGTTCAGAATAAATGACAATTGATCTAAAGAGAGAGAGAGAGTGTTGTAATACTAGATTTTTTTCTGGCAAGAGTTATAATAAGATTTTTTTATTAAATGCAAGACAGCGGAACGATTAGATTTTATATAAACTTTATTAAATTTTATATGTCTGCCCAGTTTGACAGAGATGTGCGGTACTTCTCTAAAAATAATATTCACAGATCAATATTGTAACTATTTTCTATTGCAAATATTATCCTAAGCGAATAACAATTTTAAAATATATTTTTCTTAAAATATCTTACTAGGTGGTGATGGTAGGTATTTGTGTGGAAAGCCGGAAATTAAATGTTATGTTCCGTCTTTATACTTCGCTAAAATGCGGAACTGTATTACTGCTGTAAAATCTGATACATTTTTAAGTTTTTGTTAATGTATAGAAAGAGGCCGTAATGATGCAGTGGCACAGCGTCTAATTTTAAACGCGACGATGCTGGCTTCGATTCCTACTCGGCAAATAAATATTTACACCATTTTAAATTCCCCCCTCTGGCAGACAGACTGTGGTGTTGAGTTCCGCCAGTTCTCGACAACAAGTGTTTTAACATTATAGTGTCCCTATCTACCCTGCTATGAAAAAAGCGTGAAGCTGTGTATGTATAGGATATGATTGACTGACTGCAAAACTGTATAGTTAATGTTCTCATATATTGAAATAAGAATATAATTGTAAATACCTACACGAAAGATCTACATTTATTGCTCATATGAAAACTAATATTAGTAAGAGGCTAGTCATGGCGCAGCAGCACAAGCGTGTGACTGTAAAGTGTAAACGCGACAGGTTGTCGGTTCGATTCTCGCTTACTCAAATAAAGCATTTAATATTTTCTTTTCTTCGTTGAAGCTGAAAAATATAATAAATAAATAATAATAATAAGATACAAACGCTAAGCCAAATACTGATGAAGAAATTGAGAAAGTTGCATTACAAGTTGTACAGTGTGTCAATAGAATTTATTGATTGAATTGCAGCACAAGCCGTGTAGTAGTAAGAAGTAACGTTATAAATATAAAGCAAAAAACTAAAATCTAATTCACGCAAAAACACACTTTTCAAAAATTTAGCTAAAGATTCAAAATATAAAATTCCAAAATATTTTCATTTCTTAGCTCTGGCACCAAGGCAAAAGCCCGGCGTTGAGTTCCACCTCTCAACATACAATGCCTGGAAAAATTCGGCGGAAAGTTGGGAACGGAGTGTCTTAACAATATGTTCCATATGCCTACTGCGCTGAGTGTGGGATAGAGTGTGAAGCTGATTTAATAGAAAATAGAGACAAGATGGATTTTTTATTTTAATACTTACTATAAAACTGTACGTTCTGTATTGACTACTTAATAATATCTTTTAGGAGTTTAAAGAAGTTGTAATATGAATCTTTTTTATAAGTATACCATAAAATATATAATATTAAAAAACATAATATTATATATTTTATGAGACCGGTCGTGGCACAGGGGCACAAAGTGTCACTGTAAACGCGACCGGTTGTGGGTTCGAACCCCGCTCAAGAAAATCAAGTATTTATTTTAAATTCTCTTTCCATTTCTTCGCTCTGGTGTCGAGGCAAAGTGCGGCGTTGGGTGTGTAAGTGTCTTAACACTAAGTTCCCTCTGCCTACCCTGCTGTGTACGGGATACAACGTGAAGATGATTTATTTTTTATTTATTTATTTAAAACACATACATATACATAATTTATATCTAAATTGGACAATACATATAAGCTGAATCTAAAATATTTAAAATAATTTATTTAAAATATATATATTTTTATAAGCAAATAACATTTTATAGTGTTTAGCATAAGATTATGACTATTTATATTTTGATATATTCAGCAAGGCTAAGTAATAAAATAATTAAAATAAATTTGGATTCGGATCGGATTGACTAGTTAAAAAAAAATTCTTCAGCGTCAGTGTCAATATTTGCTTAGAGGGTATGTTTTTCATATAAATAAAAAAAAAATATTTTTATTTTTAAGATAGCAGATTTCACCACATTCCAAGCTTATTGTTTTTAAACACCTATTATATATAAATCATTACACAGGCTATTACGAAATGACATAGAAAATATATTATTTAGGTCTCAATCGTTTACTTACATAACATGTTACGTTCTGTCCCAAGTATTTCTAGGTAATTAGATTTGATAGATAGGTCTTTTTACGAAATTGATCATCGTAATTAAGGCAAAGAAAATTAAATTGTTTATTTTTATATTGGATCTTTTTTATATTTTCAATTTGAAAGTATTCATAAAAAGATATTTGTCCGTCTGTAAGTCCGTAATGTTAAACATAAAGAAGATTGTTGTATATTACAGATGCTTCTCTATAAATTATTTTCATTTTCTCAATCTGGTAAAGCAAAATGTAGTGGAGATTAGACTTACCATTTAATATGTGAAGTCTTAAGCCTGGTTGTCACCGCACGCGGAGCGAGCCCATTAAGGAAAATTTACATAATATGAAAATCTTTGTTTGATCAAAATGTAAATTTATTTTATTTAAAAGACATACTATTAAATCTTTCTCTCTTTCGTAGTGTTTGGTGTTGAGTTCCGCCACTCAACACGTAATATCTCCGAAGAAGAACTCGGCGGAAAGTGGGGAACGCACGAACGAACGAACTTAACGCACTTAACACTAGGTTCCCTGCCCCTGCCCTGCTGTGTGCGGGATCAGCGTAAAGCTGATTTGATTTTTATTTGGAAACAGGGCTTCATAATTAGGTACAAAAGCAGTAAGTTAGAATAAGAGACGAGTGACGCTATAAAATAATCTAGCTATTTATTATTAGAGATGAGCTTTGTGTGAAAGAGAATATACTTATATTAAAATAAAAAATAAATATTGAAGTAACAAAGAAATTTTAGTAAAAATAAACATCTTATACACCGTTATATTTATATGTAATAAATCACAAAAACAATATTACATTTTGCAATTTATTAGTTTGAAGTGATAAGCCGAGCAAAATCTGTATAAGCCAACAGAGAGGTAAGTACATTTCATATCTGCGCAGTAGAATCTTCCAATGTAAACATTAGTATATAGCTGTATTTATGTACGAGAAAATATATGTATTTTAAATAGAAAATTAATTTGAGGCCCAGACGCACAAGAGTGCGACTGTAAACGTGACGGCTGTGGGTTCGACTCCCATAAAAAATATAATTTTCTTTTTTTTAGCTTCACGCTGTATCCCACACACAGCAGGGTCAGCAGAGAGAACCTATTGTCAATACACTCTGTTCTCCACTTTCCGCCGAATTTTGGAGGCATTGCGTGTTGAGTGGCGGAACTCAACGCCGTTCTTGCCTCTCACACTTGCCTCTGCGCCACAATTAGCCTCTTAAATTATTACATATTGAAGCATAACATGAAGTAACATACGTAATACTAAGACAGTTAATCTAGCTACGAATTTAGGTTGCACTACGTCGAACTGCACCAATGTTGAACCAATTTCAACACACAGAATTTTAGTTTAGTTTATATGTATAGCTTGTACGTACACATATTATTTATGAACGCAGTATAAAGATAAACATATTGTATATTATGTTATTTTATATATTACTTACAAAATCATAATATGTAGATAATTTTCTTTTTATGTAATTAATTTAAATTATATCGAAAATACATTATTGTAATATTTGCAAATAAAATAATAGTAAAAAACAGACGAACATTAGACGAATTCGTTTTTGTGTATTTACCTAATTTTAAAAATACTCCGATAATTTTAAGAATACCAAAGAATTCAAACCAGTTTTAATCTTATTAATGTTTCTATGATAAAATTAAACTTAAACAATGTTTCTATAATAACTAAAATATTGATAAAAATGATATTGACTAAGCAATAAAAATATATTAATATTGAGGCCAGTCGTGGCGCAGGGGCTCTAAGTGTGACTGTAAAATCGACTGGTTGTGAATTCGATCCCCACTCGGGGAGATAAAATATTTACTTATATTTATATTTTCATTTCTTCGCTCTGGTGTTGAGGCAAAGCGCGGCGTTGAGTTCCGCCACTCAACACGCAATGCCTCCAGAACTCAGCTGAAAGTGGGGAACGGTGTGTCTTAACACTAGGTTCCCTCTGCCTACCCTGCTGTATGCGGGATACAGTGTGAAACTGTTTTTTTAATAATAATACATTATAGTAATTACACAGTTATTTTACACATATACTAAAAGTCATAGTATTTTTAGTTTCAATTCTATGATATTTTTAAAATGATCTAAAAAGTTTTGTGTGAATGGCAAGGTACAGGTGCAACGTGTGGAGTATGGAGGGGTCCTTCTCTTATAAGCGTAGACCCTTTGTACGATCGGTTATCAGCTAGGGCAAACTGGATAGTAGTGTAGTAAGTGTAAGCTCGACTCCTTATTTTCAAATATGTTGGTAAGTAAAAAAACTTTAACACAATATATACACAAATTTATAGAAAATAAGTGGTCATATTCATATGTGATATATAAATGCACATGTATAAATAATGCTTGGAGTATTTAAATACTGACTTTCTTTATTTTTTTTATTTATAACTTGAAAATAACCTATTTATTTTGGAAGAAATTCGTATAATTACAAAATATACTTTGCTAACGCAATGAAAATTGTTCTCTACTTTTTTTTAACTATAACCTTTTGTATGTCACTTTTTAGAATTTTGATTTTGATCTTTTTAGAAATATATTTTTAATTACATTACAAAACTAATAATTTTCTTTATAATATCGTATTCTATAAAATACATCTCAGCGAGCCAAGAATTGAAAACGCTATTCATATTTTATTTAAAAAAAAAAAAAATAACTGATAAGTAGCTTCGTTCATTTTATTCTATATACATATATTCAATGTAATTATATCGACAAGTGACATTATTTTAATAGATTTTAGTCCTGTTATCCTGTGCAAGCGTAGCGTTGGCGGTGCCAATAAGTTACGGTGCGGTGTACGGGCACGCGCCACAACTTATACACGCACCAGTCGCTGTGGAACAAATCGTGAGTAAATAATATAATTTAATTTATCAGTAAAACGATTTGTTTACTTACGTTTTTGAGTTTCATGGTGTATCCTGCATATAGCAGAGTTGGCAGAGGGAACCAGGAAACCTAGTGTGAGTGTAACATTAAGTTTCCTGGTTCTCTCTGTTCGTTCATCTTTGTTCGTTCGATCTGATTCTGTTCTTCTTCTCCATTATCACTTCCGCTCTCCACTTCTGGAGAATTCTTGTGGCATTTCGGGAAGCATACCATTACCAGAGCGAATAAATGATAGTATTAAATACAACATTTCCACGAGTGAGAGTCGAACCCACAACCGTCGAGTTTCACGCTTTTGCGTCTATGCCACGATGGACCCAGACTTTTAGTTACTTATTGTTTACTCGTAGGTAAAGAGAACCTATTGCCAAGATACTTCTGAAGTGGAGAACGCTTTACCTTCTAATATTCTAATTTGAGACATTGCCAAGTGGGTCCCCACGGTCAGACCATGTCCCATAGCGCTACGATACAGCTTCAAATAATATAATTAATTTTAAATTTCATTCGTGGTTTAAATACAACTTATGCTCAACTTAAATATGTTTATGTATTTAAACATTTATTGTTATTTTTAAAACTAAACATTCACCTACCAATTTCCATTTTCAACTAAAATTATTGCTTTAATTTATATTTTTTAAAACTCATGCTAAGTAAGGCCCATAATAAATAAAAAATATAATACGCACATCATGTTTTAGTTAACTAATAATTATTTTTTCATTTTACATAGGCTTATCCAAGGTATGCTTTTAACTATGGAGTCAAGGATCCCCACACTGGCGATGTCAAGTCACAACAAGAAGAGAGAGACGGGGACGTTGTTAAAGGTTACAAGTTTTTAGTTAAATTAAATTAATATACACCTTAAAATACCTTTGACCTTTCGCAGGACGAAATATCATGGATATGTAAGCTTTTGAAGTTAAAAGGATAATTTATTAACAAATTTAATTCAAACGCACAGGATGGTATAAATTACACAATAATTGATTACCTTAAAAGTAAGTGGATAACTAAACAAATAGAAAACTTTCAATGTGTACTCATAAAAGTGTAGGTGGAAATATAGATAAACTATAAACTTAATGTTGTTTGTGGAGTTTTACATTTTTTATTTTAATGTGTCTTACTATCGTTTGTAGGTAGCTACTCTTTAGTCGAGCCGGACGGTACGACGAGAGTTGTCAATTATTCCGCCGACGATCATTCAGGTTTTAACGCAATTGTGCACAGATCTGGACATGCTGTACACCCTGTAAGTATTTTAATTTTGTTTACAACATATTTGACTTCAGTAAATGAATATATAGGTATATTTAGAAGAATGTAGAGCCATAGAGACTAAGTTATAGGAGGAATCAAGACCTATAGGGTACTTCCCGCGGACCTATAGTTATGATTTTTTTCTCAGAAATGGGAACTTACAATACAAATAAAAGAAAAAATCCGAGAAGGGAATATTTATGGATATTTAATAGAAAAAGTTACTACAAACATATAATTGTAAAATATATTTTTACTTACACATCTTCGCTTTAACATTAAAGACATATATTTAATAAAAAATATTATATTAATTATAATGTCATATCAATTATATTAAATATTCTAAGCTATATTTTATAAGATAACCAAAAGAAATAATTTTTATAATAAAAAACAATTATATGCTTATGGATATTATGGGAGCTACTTTATACCAACTTTTTTTTTGTGTTTGATACCGGCCCTTACGCAAATATTACGGCGCGGCGCCAGTGTCTAAGCGGTTTCATATAAGGAACGGAGAACGAAATTATAATTCTTAGAAAATACTAGCACTGGGTTTTCTTTGAAAATATAACATAATGTAATTATAAAAAATAAAATAAATCTTTATGTATATTTTACAGGTTGCCATAAAGCCTGTAGCCCATTACGCCGCAGCACCAACGCTTGTACTATCTTCTTATGGACATCACTAATTTATAAGCGATACGACGATGTATTAATACTTATATAGACATTTGTAAACATATCTAAAGTTAAGTTTTGTTATTTCAATGATAGATATAGAAAAGACTATGGTAATGATGAATATGATGATTCATAGAAAGAGTTTTTAATTATTTGTAGGCAAAATTTAAAGTAATTTTGGGTGCATTTTAACAATGAGGTCGATCACAGGAAATTACTTTAAAATTGCGAGTAAAGTACAGCTTTTAGAATAAATTACAGAATTATTCTTTTTATTGATGGCTATCACTCGTTCATTCTATTTTTTATATTATTTTTTGTAAAAATACTTTATAAATAAATTAACATAAATAATTTTGTTTATTTTGTTGTCATTCATTTATATTGTTTGTGTGTACAGTCACACGCTGTACCACTAAACCATAACGGCGTCAAGATTTTTTTTAACTATATACAATATATTATAGCACAATAGTAAATTATTTAAATTGTAAGATGATTTTTATTTATTAGGCAATACAAAGCTTTTATATAGCCATTAAACTAAAAATTTACGTATCATAAATGATACGCAAATGGTGAATATTTTATTGAGGTGTAGTCCAAAATTTTATTGCATATTACCGTAATACTGATATCCGTTTTTAAATTTACAGCTTTTTACCTTTTATACATTCAATATACAGTTTATCTATTATAAGACATTATATTATACATATGTTTCTCATTTACGTAATCATAAATCCTTTGAAATATCATTAATTATAAGTATCACAAGCGTGTGGCTTGTTTGGCACAAGGTTGTGAGTTCGATTCCCAGTCGAGGAAAATATATGATATTTATTTTTTTCCGTTCTGATGTCGAGGCAAAGCCACCACTCAAGCTGAAAAATAAATAAACGTAAATAACAATAAGTATGATTTAACAACATCTAAAATGTAATAGTCTTATATAAAATACAAAAATATAACAAAAAAATTGTGAATCAATTATCGTTTAAGTTTAAATTTCAATCTTTTGTACGTTAATTACATTGTTGATCTATGCATCTAGCATAGATGACAAAAAAGTTCTTAGATCTCATGCCAGGTAAGCGTTAGATTTCTTCTTCTTCTTTTTCAACTTCACGCTCAATCCCGCTTGTGGCAGGGCAGGCAAAGATAGCCTAGTTTTGAGATACTCCGTTACCCACTTTCCGCCATATTCTGGAGGCATAACGTGTTGAGTAGCGGAATTTAACACCGCGCTTTGCCTCAACCAGAGCGAAATAATGAAAATATTAAATATTTCATTTCCTCGGGAATCGAACCCACAACCTGTCGCATTTACATTCACACACTTGTGCCCCTGCGTCACGACTGACTTTAGATTTTGATAGGTCAAACTTAAACTTTTCCCATTCTCATCGAAAATATGACTCATTTGGGTACACATTGCATCTTGTAACTTACCCTTGACTTGTCATACTTACCATTGACTCATTTTTGCAGTATTTTCCCGTGTTCGGTAATACTTATGATATGTGTACTTAATGCAATATTTGAGAAAGAACTAAAACAATACCGTAGAAATAAAATAAAATAATTGTGTTAACCTACGCCCAATATTAATAACCTATCTCCAACGTCAATCTTAAATTGTTTCATATATTTATCCAATCTCTATATTGGATAGATGTATGATACAAACTAAGATTGACGATGGAGATAGGTTATTAATATTGGGCGCTAGACAGTGTGTTCGTTTCTAACTAAGACTGTTAGCTATGTAAATTTTTAATAAATATTCTCTTTTAATAATATAGAGGCCGGTCGTGGCGCAGCGGCACGAGGTGTGACTGCAAAACCGACTGGTTGTGGGTTCGATTCCCACTCGAGGAGATGAAATATTTACTTAAATTTATATTTCCATTTCTTCGCTCTGGTG
>DWQW01004029.1:0-20889 GCA_018249695.1 Heliconius erato demophoon | reverse complement strand
TTTATTTATGCTGACCATTATATTGATATATTTTCAAATCTTATGTTAACCAAAAAAAATATTTTAATTATTAGTAATTTATTTTACCAACAATGAACTCGTGGATAAGCTTTTATACTGTGTAGCTGTTTGTTTTTCTTTTGCTGTAACTTCATCCTCTGTTCATGCATCACTACATTGGACAAAGCTCCCTCTATGCAAGTGACTGGTCGGTTGCTGTATTTCATAGGTCATTATGTTATATTTTGTTAAAAAGAATTTAGGGGTACAATGTAACAAATACTAAATAAATTGAAATATAATTTGAGTATTAGTGTACTGTAGGGCAGCATCTGACTATGACTGCAGTGGATGTGTGTTCAATCTTCATATCCCAATTATTTTCATTTCCCATGGCTGTTTAGACTTATGACAATCTTTAGACATTGAGTTTTGCTTCTTAAACATGCAAGTCATTATAAGTCAAGTTAAGACAAAGCATAGAGAACAGAGTGTCTTAACATTCGATAATTATTTTGATATTACATACTTTTTTAATATATGATTAGAAAACTATATTAGTTCAAATATTTATCAAATTATATATGAAACATTAATAAATAATAAAAAAATTATAATTGTCAAATATTACTTACATCAATTTTCCATTGACTTCTATTTTCAATTCATTTTGATTCTTCATACTCATTGGTCTTTCTTTATTGCCTTTAAGAGCCAATTCTGTTAGGTACCTCTTAATGTATTGTTTCAACTGTATGTTTTCCTTCGCAAGTTTGGCTCTCTCGGCTTTTAAACACATAGTTTGTACCTTCACTCTGTTTACTTTTAGCAAAAATTTATCCATTTTTCTAAATTCCTTGCATTCTTTCTATAAGAAATATTGAATATATACATTTTTAGAGATATTACTAACTGACATTACTACTTCCTTTTTAACATTACTATAACTTATGAAATATATATAAAATACTTTGTCTTGTTTGCCTATTCTTGGAAGTATAATGGATGCATAATAAAATATTTTACAGTTGTATTAAATAATATTAATAGGTAAGTGATTTAGAAATAGACATATTTAAGGGTAAAATTTTTTGATTAAGTGAGAAAAAAAATATTTATTACATTAAGTAGCAAGTAAAGTTACAAAATTTTAAATGATCGAATAAATTTTAACTTATATATAAAAAAAAGATTTAGAAAACTTGCGCTTACGATCATATTATTGTCTAAAGCCTCATAATTCTCAGTTAATAATCCATCATTTTCAACATCTTGAAGAAACATATCATCTTTCTCATTTTCATATTTACTGCAAATTTCAGCCATTTGTTTAATCTTTTGCAATTTACATTGCACATCTTGAAGACGCTGTAATGTGAACATTACTAATATTGGGAATATGAATTTAATATTGGAAATATATAAAAACAATTACTAACATGACTGGAAATCGAACCCGTAACATATAGAGCAGTCAGGTTTCGTTTATTTTTATTGTATACTAATTAATAGTTTATATTTTCCTGTACACGCTGCATATTCGTGATACGTAGTTACTTTGTGGAACTAAAGCGGAAATGAGTGGAACAGCTTATACAGTTTTAAATAGCTCCATATTCAATCGTCATATTTTTTAAAATGAAGTACTTAAGTAAGGTAAGTGTCCATGGTTTCGGCAGTTTAAGGCTCTTATAACTTCAAACTATTTTAAATATATTATAAAAGGTTATATGAATTTCCAAATTTTTGTGTGATCAAAGTGGGTCTTTTGGCAGTAATTTATTGTGTGAATTATGTGTTTTAACTTAAGTTTAATTTTTATATTAATTTATTTGTGGACCTCTTGTTTGAACCCTAATTCGTGATAAAATTTAGCTCTGTTTCTAAGTTCGTGAAATTGTGGCCCCTGATTCGGGATAAAAATTTTAAACGGCAACTAAGGTTGAATTATAAAAAAAATATAATTAAAAATATTAAGATGAGATCAGTTTACGACGACATTAAAATTTTATAATTTACAAACTAAAAATTAAAACTAAATTCAAGTCTCATTAATTGAAGCTGTGCTAGTTTGTTTTCTCTTTGGTTAATTACACCACAAAATTAGGAACTTATGTAGTAAAAGTAAACTCAAATAAAATCAAATTATAAAAAAATAAAGAATAATACTCCAACCAAATATAAAACAATAACATTAATAAAATGATAATTTAATTATCTCAAATCTGAATGATTTGGCCGCATTTTTATTTAATCAAAAAAAATCAAAATGTTGAACTATATATCTACTACAGAGAAAACTCCTCGTTTATTGAGTGGTATAGGAGCTTTTATTTTCTTTATAACGTCTTCATAATAGTATGTGAGGATGTCATCTTTTTCTGGCCAGCGCCAATTTACACGACCAGTAATTGTATCTAAGCCACTCATAGTCATCAAATCATCAAGTCGAAAAATCTTTACTTAGATCACAAGACCAAGGCAATTAATATTAATTAATACAAGGGAGTCAATGTGTGATTTTATGTGTATTTATGTATCACGAATTTAGGGAAAATAATGAAATGCAGAGGATCTTGTTTCGTGTTACTGATTTTGGGAATTTCCGTAATCCAATTTTTTCGGTTATTTTTAAATTATGTAAAGCAACTATTAATTATCCTGTATATTATAAAAAATACACAAATATAAATAAAAAAAGCTGATTAAAAAATAAAATTCCATTGGTAGTACCTATACGAATTTAGCTTAAAAATATGAATTCGGGCTACCTTTATAATAGTATTATAGGAATTTAAATGAACAAAATATACACCGAACTTCGATCACAAGAAACTTAAACAATTAAATTAACTGTTTTTAAACTTTAAATTTAAATTATGTAAATTATTATATAAATATAAATTTAATAAAAAGTATCTAAGATTTCCCTAATTCGGTAGTAACACGAACTAGAGGACACACGTTAAATAAAATGACTGCTATTTCGTGAGTCGATTTATTGCAATTTTGAAAGAATTTTATGCACCCTTCAACTTTTTTTTTCAATTAAATATTTGATTATAGAATACAGAACAGCATATATTTAAAGTTTTATTTGAATAACTTATCTTTGTCTTTCTACGACCTTAAGAAACTCTTACGCTACTCTTACGGTGGCAAGGAACACAGGCACGTTACAATGCAGTTTGTAGTCAACTCTGCGTTTCAAACGTCGCTATACGCTCGATGTTGTCATTAAAATATTATTACTTATATTTTTAGACAGTTGAAATTATAAAGATTTTTTACAAATATATACTTTACGTAAATAATACTTAAAATGCTTATTTTTTTTGCCAGAAGCAAAACTAACGAAAAGACGTACTAGCACGAAGTTACCGTCACTTACCTTAGGTACTTACAAAATAATTTAATTTTTAAATATATTACTTTGCGAAAATTATATGCTGCCGTGGAGCTGTGTCGCTGTATCTGACAGTATACTGTCGACAGTATACAGCGACTGCTGTGGGTTCAATTCCAAGTATCCCGTACACATCAGGTTTTGGAGAGCGAACCTCGTGTTACCCATTACGCCCAGACACGCCGTTACCCATTTTCTACCGAATTCTGAAGGCATTGCGTATTGAGTGGCGAAACTGAACGCGGCGCTTTAGAAATATAAATGTAAATAAATATTTCATTTCCTCGAGTGGGGTTCGAACCCACAACCAGTCACGTTTATAGTCACACACTTGTACCCCTGCACCACGACTGGATAATAATTACCTACATAACTACTAGGATTTGTAGGTAATTATGATGTTTAACCTTTTATACCTTAATAGCGTCCTGGCTGGAGTCTACCAGCACGGCGAGCATTTCGTCTTCCTTACTTCTAGATGCTTTATTTTCCTTCTTCATTTGCCAGTACTTCTTGGCAAGCTCTTCTTTATGACTATTCATTCGTTTCAATTTACATCCCATCGAGTTAACCGTTTTGTTCCATTCGTTTTGTAAAGTCAGTACAGCTTCCTAAATAATTTAAGATTTTTTTTCAATTTACGCTTATTTTGAAAAAGGATTTAATATATTTGACCGGCAAAATTAAATAAAAAAAATACAAAAGTATCACTACCTCATTTTAGCAGAGTGCTTGTAGCTCTTAAACTACTAATCTTACGAACCACCGCGATGAACGAGGCTTTCGATTAAAAAAATCGCACTCCAATCGGTTCATTAATACAGGAGATACAGTGCCACAGACACGTCAAGCTTATAAAACTCCTCTTTTCGGGGTTAAAAAAGCGTTTTCGAATGTGCACACATGGCATGTAATTGTGGGTTCAAAGTTCGCCCGCAATTGTTCTTGTACATACTTTAGACATTTTTTTAAATATAATTTTAATGTTGTATTATCCTGTTTTCCATAAAATGGAACAAGTTGTCCTAACACATTTTTTTTATATCTACGCACTTAGCAGAACCTAGTGTTAAGACACTCCTTTCCCCACTTCCCGCCGAGTCATTCCTCCAGCATTGCGTGTTGAGCGGCGGAACTCAACGCCGCCCTTTGCCTTGGTACTAGAGCGAAGAAATGGAAATATACATTTTAAATAAATATTTCATTTCCTCGAGTGGGGATTGAACCCACGACCAGTCGGTTTACAATCACACTTTGTGCCCTGCGCCACGACTGGCCTCAAAATATATATATAAATTTAATTTTAATATAAAATGTTTTTTTTTTACCGAAGCATGTTGAATTTGCATATCGTTCTTAGCTATATCGTTCTGATAGAACTCATCCTTCTCCCGCAGCGCGTTATAGTGAGCCATGATGGGGTTGTGCTTCTCCAGGTACCCGTCGTACACTTCTCGTAGTTTCGTCCAGTAAGTATCTATTTCCAGCTTCTTAGGTCTGCATAGTTGACGCATTTCTTCTTCGTGCTGGGTAAATGTAGAGTTTGGAAAAAATATAATATATAATTTAAAAACATGATGCATCATGTAAGCTACTAAAATTTTTAAATAAAAATTAAATTAAATCAGCTTCACGCTGTATCCCGCACACAGCAGGGTAGGCAGAGGGAACCTAGTGTTAAGACATTCCGTTCCCCACTTTCTGCCGAATTCTGGAGGCATTGCGTGTTGAGTGGCAGAAATCAACGCCGCGCTTAACCTCGACACCAGAGCGAAGAAATGGAAATATAAATTTGAGTAAATATTTCATCTCCTCGAGTGGGGATCGAACCCACAACCAGTCGGTTTTACAGTCACACCTTGTGCCGCTGCGGGACGACTGGCCTCAAAAAAATAATCTAAAATTTTTAGATTATTTATTTTTAGACGTGATTTTAGTGACGGGAACACTAGGAGGCCGGTTGAGTCCGTCGTAGTTGTGGGTTTGATCTCCACTAGGGTAAAGAATTATTATTTATTAATATTTTTATTTCTTCAATGTAGTAACAAAACAAAGTGCAAATACCTCCTGAAAAAAACGCTCTGAAAATAGTACTTTAGAAACAGTTGTTATCTCGTTTCATGTTTGAAAGCAACAGAATTATTATGTTTAAGAGAACACATAAAAGTAGTATATATATAATTATTTATCAGTAATCATGACAGACAAACAAGGTAATTTAGTATTGGTCACAGTCCGTCTTCCTGTGATTACTGTCAAATGCGTTCCGCTCGTCTCGTCCGTCCGCCCTGCGTCCGTGACGGATCATGTAAATTCGTTACGAACAATTACATTTTATGATATAATTAGGATATGTGTAAAAAAATCAATTCAACACACAAAACTATGCCTCGAAAATTAAGTGGAAAGTGGGGAACGTAGTGTCTTTCTTTACACATGGTTCCCTCTGCCTTCCCTTCTATAAGAGGGCGGGATAAGAAAATCATTCCAATTTTGAATAAAATGTTTGATGATTAATTATAATTGATGAGATCTCTAAAAACAAATTTTTACTGATAAAATTTATTCATTTTTTAATTGAACTAGTCAACATGCTTCATTTATTTCTCTGTGACATTATGTATGTACATATATACAAATATAATATGGAACCTACTAATAGTAGAAAACAGTATTTCAGCTTCAGTTTTTACCCTATAGCCTTCCCTATAGCTATAACATACTTACTTTTAAAACGGATTAGCTAAGTACCACTTATTTATCATAATTTTTTTTTATGTTTTGAAGGCTTTGTCCTCAGTCCGTACCAATCTCTGATGCGTAATATTAAAATTAGTAAAAATATTTTGCAATTTACTGGCCCATAGAGTTAGTGGACCGTGTTCATTGTATGGCGACTCTACATGGTGACTATATATGGTGAATACAGGGTGTACAGCGTCATTTTATTAGTCACATTGTAAGCAAAGATGCGGCGGTGGAAATATTGTGTTTTAATATTTTTTCTCTGCAGTACACGAAGTCATGTAAGTATTCAGTGTTCAGTGACGTAATCAGTAATTATTTTGTTTTTTTTTTAATGTTTCATTTAATATTAAAAAAAAACAACTCAAAGGGTATTTAATAATTAATAATTGTCGTTTAATTTAAATATCTAATGCTATCAATAAATTCTAATTCAAATATATTTATGGTAACTCTATCAGGCTCTGTCATGTCGTTCAGAACATTCATCAAAAGGAAACGAACTGAAAAAAGTATATAACAACTGTTTGAAACAGATAGAAGGCAACAGCAGTGATAATAGGCGGAATTCAGAAGAATGGAGTGAGCGTCGCGAGCAAAGGAACCAGTGGCAGAGGGATGAGAGAAATGAAAATGGAAATAATGAAGATAGAAACAGAAATAGAGATCGTAATAGAAACGAAGACGATAGAAACGAATGGGATAGACAAAATAAATATAACCAGGAAGATGTAAATGAGTATAATAGAATGAATGGCAATAATAGGATGGATTCCAGGCAAAGTAAAATAGGTAATAGAGACGATAAGAGGGGCAGCGTGAGCGGAGTTGACATGAATAGTAGAGGAAGAAATGATATGAATAACTATGGCAGAAACGATCGTTTGAATGGGCAAGATGATTTTATAGAAAGTGAGGAATATGGCAGCGTAAGTAACTATACCTACAAAAAACGGTACTTCTACAAAGGGTTATTTCTAAAAAATATGAAGCTTACTAAACTCACATTGTTGAAAATTATATATTAAAAATGTGTTAAACAATATTTATTTAGATAAAAATAAGCTTCTCAAAAACTTAAGCTCTCAATCTAAGCGAATCTGCTTAAAATTCTTTAGCCAAAATATTAAACCTAGCTATTTTCCTTCTTCAAATTTATCTTATAAGCTAAAAATCTATTTATACTTTTGTAAGGTAGTTGTACAAATTTTTAGGATACCTCACGCCGTAATTATCCACCTCAGTATCAATCACAAACTTCAAGACGTTATAAACGAGAGAAGCGTATGGAAATGAACTCAGGACAACGCAGCCAATACAACCCTCATTCCCAGACCAACCGTCGTGGGGATGACTATAATAATGAAAGAAACTCTAGTGATAACTCCAGCCAAGAAGTTGATAAAGCCTGTGCCTTGCATTGTTTTTTGGAAAATTTGCATATGGTATGTATTGAAAAGAAGCTTACTATTATTTTAAACATATTCAAATTAGAAATCTGAATTTTTCGTATCCCCATTCCTTTTTTTTAGCTTTACGCTGTATCCCGCACACCACAGGTTAGGCAGAGAGAAAAACACTCCGTTCCTCATTTTCTGCAGAATTTTGAAGGCATTGCGTGTTAATTGGCAGAACTCAATGCCGCGCTTTGCCTCGAAACCAGAGCGAAGAAATGGAAATATAAATTTAAGTAAATATTTCATCTCTTCGAGTGAATCGAACCCACAACCAGTCGATTTACAGTCACACTATGCGTCCCTGCGCCACGACTGACCTCTGTATCACTTTTAAATTTTTTAAACATAATAAATTTCACAATAATTTCTTTAACTTATGAACAATTTGTGTGGTCTATGCTCAATAATATAAATAAAGTTCCTCTATCACTTTTATGGATCTCTTTCAGACGGGAGACACTGGTATGCCAGACCGATATCTGGTTACACATTCTCTTATAAAAGACGAAAAGAATGAAGATCTAAGAGATTTCTTGCAAGAGTCAATAGAAGAGTGTTTCCAAATTCTCGATAATGGTAATTTAACTACAATATTGTTTTTGATATTATTGAGGCCGTCGTGGTCTTGGAGCACAAGGATGTGACTAACGTGTAACGCGACGGTTGTGGGTTCGATCCCCACTTGAGGAAATGAAATATTTATTTAAATTTATATTTCCATTTCTTCGCTCTGGTGTTAAGGCAAAGCGCGGTGAGTTCCGCCACTCAACACGCAATGCCTCCAAAATTCGCCTACCTTGCTGTGTACTTACAGCGTGAAGCTGATTGTTTTTGATATTGCCCTATCAAAAACTGTATCTGAGTTATAGTAGGGTAAGTAGAGGGAACCTAGCATTAGAACCCTCCGTTCCTCACTTTCCGCCTAATTTCACAGACTGGGTGTTGAACTCAACGCCGCATTTTCTCTTGTCACCATAGAAAATTAGACTATTGAATAGTTAATTCCTCCGAATAGAAATCGAACCCACAGACATCGCGACACACTCTGTGCCACAGTTACACTCTGTGCCACTGTAGCCACGTCACAAAAGCCAAAACAGGCTCCGATTATATTTGAATCAATCTTATTTATCATAATAAAATATTTTTATGTAATATTTTCCTTGGCAGAAAATACAGAGGACAAATGTGAGTTTTCCAAAAATCTTCTAACATGTCTATCTGAGAAGGGGAGAGCCAATTGCGACGACTGGACCGGGAAGACTCGTTTTTTATTTGAATAATGATGGAAATAACCGTTAACATTTACTGTAATATCTCAATAAACATTTAAATTTTTAATTGGTGTATTCATTTAATTACATTAACTTGATTTTAAATTAGTAAATGTATCTGAGACGACAAAATGTGTGGCGTTAAATTCCGCCAACCAAAACGTAATGTATCAAACATTGGGCGGAAAGTTGGGAATGGGGTGTCGTAACACGAGATTCCTTTTGTCCATTCTGCTTTGCGAGTAAAATCGTGAGGGTAATTAAAATAACTACATAACGTATTAAATGTTAAGTAAATTCTTAATTGTTATTTTTAACATTTTTAAAGTGTTAATCCACACTTAGGAAAGAAAAATGCTTATTTAGAAAACGTATAAAAATTTGAACGTAGCGGGACTCTAACCTCACCTTTCTCAGTAGTTAATAAAATTTTTACTAACCTCAAGTCGAGCATCATTCTTTTCGGTAGCTCTCTGTATTTCTTTTTCTTTTTTAAAACTTTGGAAATCCCTCTCCTGGATATACTTAATTAATGTCAATTTGAATTCGGCTCTATCTTGGCTGTCTGTTATTTCCAACTCATCCTTGTCCCAACCTTCTAGAAAGTTGTTTTTTTGATATTCATATTCACCTTGTAGTTTGTCTAGTCTTTGAGAGGCGATATCTGGAATATGAAAAAAAAATTATATATTTTGTTCATATTATAATGTTAAGTAAAGTTGTTGCTTCATTTGACCATCGTCTTAGGAGCTTATTATATTTACTATAAACATCTATACTAGTAGTTCAATCAATATATTATGTTTAACTGAACGTGGTAGTATCAAGTTAACTGATAGGGCAGAATCAGCTATTAACTATTTAGCAGGCAAAGGGAACCTGGGAAGCTAGTGTTAAGACATTTTTGCTACTTTCCGCCGAATTATATAAAATCAAATTAAATATTTAATTTCTGGAGTGGGAATCGAACCCAGAATCTGTCGCGTTCACAGGGCGTTGCACAGTCGCAAGCTTGTGCCTCGCGCCACGACTGGCCCATTACTAGGATTTTTTTACTATGAAATGAAATGCAAACTATACGACGTATATCAAAGTTAAATACAGAAAAAAAAATAGTAGATATGTATAATATTATTAAAATTATTTTAAATTGTATTCACTAAGAAAGTAGCTCAAGTTCTCTGTGTGCGCTTGAAAAGCTCTCCGGTGCTGGTCGTCAGAATCTTCTGTTGCTCGCAAAAGAGAGTCCAAGAGGCGGTCTTTTCTTTCCACCAGAAAATTGAAGCTTGTCATCATACCCTAGAAAATCATGTTTTCTTATCCTCACGTATTGCATAACATAACTTCACGTTGTATATCGCATACAGCAGGGTAGGCAAAGGGAACCTAGTGTGAAGACACCGTTGCCCATTTTTCCGCCGACTTTCGAGACTAAGCCTCTTGGGTGACTCAATTTAGCATCGCGACTTACCTTATTGACAGATCGAGAAAATGAATATAATTTATTCCGTCGAATGGGAATCGAACCCACAACCGTCAAACCGTTAACAGTCAGACGCTGTGTCGGTGAGTCACAACGACCTCTTTTCATGTAGGGGCTAAGAAGCCTACCTAACCAGTTAGACAAAAGGATAATTTAGATAATTATTATTAGGAAAACATTGCGATTTTATATTTTTATCCTTTTTTCTTTACTCCATAGATAGATAAAACTCTGAGTAATAAGTTATCGCTTATATATCATATGTATGGTTATATAGACAATATCTAAAGTGGATTTTGTTTTTTTTTTTCAACAGCTTCATACTGTATCCCGTACACAGTAGGATAGGTAGAGAGAACCTAGTGTTAAGACACACTTTCCGCCGAAAGTCAACGTCGCGCTCGAGTAAGGATCGAACCCACAACCAGACGCGTTTACTAAAAAAGTACGCTAAAAGCACTGACTACGTCGTGTTCATAAACAAAACAAAAACAAATTAAGTCAAGAAGAAGAGAAAAATAATTTAAATACCTGTATATCTTGAGACATCTGCTTGCATTTTATTTTGCGTAAAATATATCGCCATTGCTGGTTTATTTTGGCTGTATTTATTTTGGCGAACGTTTCTTCTTTGTCTAATTTGTTCTGAAATAATATAATTGGAAATCTTATACAGATATTATACAGATGCGTATCTACATAAATAAATGTATTAGTAATAGAATATTTAAAAATATATGAGAAGAAAATTGACAGCAATGTTAAAGTATAAGCTTCTCCCCCTCGATACTATAAATAAAACTTTGACGACATAATATTAATTTGAATAAAATATACTTACAATAGAGTTTAAAATCTTATACTTTTATAAGAAAATCACTTAGAGACTTTTTTGTATAATTGATAAAATTATATTATACTAAGATCATTTACCAAAATTTGAACCTATAACTCTCTCTCAGCTATTAGTTTTACTTCTCTTAAACTTTATATCCAAAATTCTATTAAATATTAAAAAATAGTGTAAAATACTTTAATAAATCTGGCGACAAGTTCCCGTTTCCTCCGTCTCGCTTCCTCTTCCACGTCGGCGCGATGCTGGAGATATCGAGCTCGTTCTTCATCGGACATACGCGCCAGCTTATTCACTTTGGTTTTCTTCGGCATTTTGAATACTTTTTCAAAATAAATACTATAAGTAAGAAAGTTTATTTTTTATTTTTTTGTGTTAGAGTGTTAATACACTTCGTTCCCATATTCGTTCTGATAAATTAATAATAGTGCTATAATTAAGTTACTTACTATAAAATCAAATTTTAGTAAATTTACGGAGAGAATAATATGCGAAATAAAAAGTATTATTAATTAAAATAAATAAATCAGCTTCACGCTGTATCCCGCACACAGCAGGATAGGCAGAGGGAACCTAGTGTTAAGACACTCCCGTTCCCCACTTTCTGCCGAATTCTGGAGGCATTGCGTGTTGAGTGGCAGAACTCAACGCCGCGCTTAACCTCGACACCAGAGCGAAGAAATGGAAATATAAATTAAATATTTCATCTCCTCGAGTGGGGATCGAACCCAAACCAGTCGGTTTCAGTGCCGCTGCGCCACTACCGGCCCCTATTATTAATTGATAATGATATATCAATAAACCAGCAACAATTCGAATATATTACGCACATTCCACTAAACATTCAAAAAGAAAAACAAAGTCCAAATCGCTTATATAATGAAAGTATATAGAATCCTAAATATACATATAAGAAATACTAAAAACTTCTTCTTACCTTTCAAGTAACAAGTGTTTGAAGCAGTAAAAATTGTGAAAACTCAATGAATACCTACCTGTATAGAGTAGATACCTATAGATGTTATCGAACAAACATACCTTCATAGAATATCGTAGCAACAGATAATAATTTACGAGAGAACTAATTTTACCTTGTTTTATTAATATTCTACGTTGCTAACAGGAAAATTGATTTTAAGTGTAATGTTAAAAAAAACTAAAAAGTTTGTAAATCTAATAATATAATAATAATGTAAGGCTGTTTTTATATGTTTTAAAATCTTATATGACTTATTACTATAAATGTAATAGTGACAAGTGATATTTTTAAGTAATTATTCGCTGAAAAATTGAATTAAAAGCTTTTGAATAATAAAAATGGATGCTCAGTCAATCGGAACTCTACAATCGCCGTCAACTTACTCTGGTAGCTCTAAGACGGTGAGCAGCAGGTCCGATACTACTGAGAGAGATGACGAAGATTTTTCTAAAGATAATGGTAAGTAGGACAATATTTTAAAAAATGTATAGATACATATCTTTATATTTAAAGTATCATTTACTTCTTAGCCAGAGTTCCATAGTTTGATATTCTGGGTTTTTGAGCTAAATACGAGTAGGTATCAAGGTAGGTATTTTATCTTGGGATCAAGTTGTCTTATCTTGTTTATTTAAAATTATGAGTAACATACATATAAATCACTTATGTATTTATTATAATTTATTTATACATATATTAGTTACTGATCGCTGTTGTACAAGGTTTGCATAATTAAAATAAAAGGCTATTTAATGCATTGCATAGTTTTGAACTTGGCTGGAACCGGCTTTATTCCGCATAGTAGAGTAGGCAGTGAGGATATACTTTTAAGACATTCTGTTCTCCACCTTCCGCCCACATTCTTGATATTTAGTATTGAGCAGCGCAAACGTTAGCAAGACGTTAAATCTTACCGCAGTGTGAAAAAAAATACTCCCAGAATAGAAATTGAACCTACAATCATCACGCTTACAATTTCAAAGATGCAATCCCGCTGCGCTAAATATAAATATTTTTTTTGTATAGAATATATTATATTTATGAGGCCAGTCGTAGCGCAGGGGCACAACCGCCACTCAACACACAATGCCTCCAGACTTCGGCGGAAAGTGGAACGGAGTGTCTTAACAACAGGTTCCCTCTGCCTACCCTGCTACATGAGGGATATAAAAAAATATAATAATGGTTATGACACAGCTGCATCCCCTATCGATTTGGAGTGTCACATCCAAGCGGAACGCATCACTAAGATATTGGACGAGGCTGTATATAAAACCAAGTTAGCTCTGTGTCTCCCGAGTCTGGTCCAAGAGTATCGCACGCTCAACTCTATATTGACTCCTCAACACATGGAAGATCTTATTTTTATCTTCGAGCAATATGATAATCCACTATTTTCTACAAGCTTACTAAATATGGCTGCTTTGGAAGATATAAAGGCGGTGGGTGTTATGTTTTTCAAACTTTGCTGTTGATATTGTTTTGTTTACAATCATTCTAATAATCAGTATGTTTTATAAAATATTTATTATTTAAAATATAATATATTGTATGTAATAGTTAAATTCGGCAACGTTTATATTTACATTTATTTTGTATATATTTTTATACAGCTCATTATTAATGTATTTCTGTTTTTTAATATTTTCCATAGTATCCATATCCAGATTTTTTTTTATCATGACATAATTAATAAAATATAACATCCTATGATTTAAGGGGGACGTATCGTTAAAGAATAGATTGAACCCAGAACTGGGGCATTTGATGTACATAATGAATAGCTATCCTGCTCTACGCCCCAAAGTGGAAGAGATGGTTCAAGAGGTATATTATTTATAGTTTAAATACAAATTTTAGTATTCTATAATGTATTCTATGATAAAATAATTTTATAGTCTTCTTTATGTAATTTTAGATGAAAGCTGAATTCCCGGATTTAGATGGGGTATGTATTAAAGAATTTAAAACGTTAAACTTCGATGACAAACTACTATGCGTTATACTAATATTGACAAATAAACAAAAAAAAAGCTTTATTTCATTATTTTATTTAGGAAAACCAACCTCCAGGAATGGATTATCTTCTCACGTTGGAACACTTTCGCAATCTGATGGTGCGTCAAATGGAAACAACAGCTGCCGAGGAATTAGAGGCGAAAATTAACATGAGGAAACTTGAAGCTTCTAATGAAAAATTAATTGCTAAAATCAAAGGTATTTCAAATTTTTCAAATATCTTTAAATTGTAATCCATAAAATAAACCAAAAATAATATGGAAATCATAATAATTATAGAATATACTGATACATTAAAAGAAGAAAATGATAGATTTGAAGAAACAATGAAAACGAAAGCAGATATGATATCTAAATTAGAGAAAGAATTGGCGATGTTAAATCAAGAAGCAGATGTTAAACTTAAGAAAAAAATGTGAGTGCATATTATAACCTATTGGTAAATCCTCCACTGCTTAAAATAATTAAAACACCTGTTACTCTTGCAGTTTCGATTCCGAACGTGAAATGGATCAAGCTAGTAGAGCTCATACAGTTAAAAACGAAATGTTAAAAGAAGAAGAAATAGAGTCACGAGAGTTGTACGAAAATTTGCTAAAATCCCATCTCATTGAAGAGAAAAATCAACGAGCTCGTAGGTGAGGCACAGAAAATATAGTGTTAAGTCACTTCATTCTTCAAGTACACACCAATTTTCTTGACAGTTCGTGGCAGAACTCAATACAATATTTTATCTTGTTATCAGAGTAAAAAATTGATATAATTCATTGCCTGAGTGGAAATCGAACCCACAACGTTATAGAATTATAAGATATAATAAGTCTTTCTTTAGACTTTTTGGATTATAGTATATATATAGTATATATATAAAATATATTTTTAGATTTCTGTTTATTTCTTGCGTATAGAAAACACATTAACAAGTTTTGTAGAATACGAACATGAACAGGATCAACGCTCTTTCGCCGTGATATTTATTACGAAGAATTTGTGGAAAAGCATATTGTACAAAAGTAGTAGTTAATAGTATGATATAACACACAAAATTTAGTGTTGTGTTTCGTCAGAAACCATGCTCGAGGATTGGTGGAGAATAGAGTTATGGTAAATGTATGGTACATTTAATTTGGATTACTTCAATAATTAGGGGGATTAGTAAGAAACTGGTCTTACACCTTGGAATACGTGGGTATTGTAATTTAAAATATTTTTATACTCTGCATACGTATTTCCGTATTATACACATTTTAGGTTCAAAGTAGAAACTCAGTTACTGTCGTGGCTGCAGAAGTACGACCTTGAAATGGGCGACAAGCAAATAGAGCTTGACGAGTTTACCGAAAAATATGAGGAAGAACTTGAGAAATGCGAGGTGTTGGAGGTAAATCTAAATAGTGTTAAATTATTTTGAATATTTATTTTTGACTTATAACTGAGGCGATAATGACGTATCGGCACTGTAACTCGATTCCCACTAAAAAAGAGAGAATAAATTATTTTCAACTGTGTATCTACACAAAAAAAAATCATCGTTTTAGATTCTATTTCATTCAAAAATGGAATAGTATACATCATCCATGTAGAGACAGCGATGAGTTCCAGTTTTACTATATGTACAAATTCTATGCTATCTATTGTTGAACTGAAAGTTAATATCTAAAAATTAAATAAAATGGCTTCATGGTGCATCTCGCACACAGCAGAGCATGCAGAGGGAACCTAGTGCTAAGACACTCCGTTTCACACATTCCGTTGAATTTTTGAGGCATTGCGTGTTGAGTGGCTGTTAACGCCAGGCTTTGGCCTTGGTGCCAGAGCGAAAAAAATCAAAATAAATAAATAAATAAATCAAAATATTAATAAATTATAATTAATTTCCTCGAATGGGGATTGAACCCACAACCGTCGCGATACAGTCACACCCTTGTGGTCCTCCCACGACGGCTGTACTTCCATAATTTGTTAAATAATACATTGTGTTCCTTGATTATACCAAAATGTATTTCAGCACTAAAGTTATTAAGGAGTTTTAAATAAATTTTACATTGATATTTAGAAAGAGATAGCTGAACAAGACATCGAGTATATTCCATTAATGGAAGAGCGTGAACAAGAATACCACCAGGAAATGACGGAGAAGATGAACAAGTTCCTTCTGGAACACGCAGCGCGAGTCATCCAAAATGCTTGGAGAGAGGTTTTGGCCAATAGAGCGGAGAAGAAACGGGTATTCATTTTCATTTTCCTTTTGCATAACGTAATGAATTATTATTATATATAAAATCTATTTAAGTACAAATAAACAAATCTATGAAAAATCATCTTGAGGTAAGGAAGTAATACGTATTTAAATTTTATATGCAGCTTAAAGGAAAAGGCAAAAAGGGAAAGAAGAAAGCTTAATTCCCATTGTTTTTTTAATTCTAATCCACTTCCTTAAACTAGCCCGTAAGTCCATAATATTACGACTTGTTTATGTTTCGTTAAATGACACAAACCAGGGCTTCTAATATAAAGAACATGCGACATTATTCTTTTGTCGCAAATACCTGAAAATAAAATTTCCAAGTCCTGCAAATACTGATATATACAGGTCGTGACCTGGGAAGCCCTAAAACAAATCTAATACAGACTTATTACACCCCTCCCTACCACCACCGTATCACCCGCCCCTTCCTTAATATTTTTTCCTTTACTTAGCTCAAGAAGTTGCAAAAGAAAATGCAGAAGAAAGCAGCGAAGAAGTAGACAGTATTATTTAATACAATGTTTTTCTTTATAATAAATAAAACAATATTATTTATATTTGATTTTTTTTATTTCAATCATTAATATACAATTTGTGGAAAAATGTAAGCAAAACTACATTTCTAGGTTTTGCATTAATAGTTTAGCATTGATGTGGTATGGTAACTATGTTTTGAATAATTCTATTGAAATTAAGTACTTTAATAGGTAATACTATGTAGTATTTAGATTTGCAGATTATATATATTATGTAATAATTATGATTTTCTCACTTTTCGCTTTGTATATTTTTTTTTGGATTACATTTCGTTTACACCTTTATATTTTATTGGAGATAATTATTTTTATAGCAACAGATGAGTAATTGTTTTTTTGTAATTTTAAAGGCATTACGATTCTTATATATTGCGATTTCAAAACTGAGCTCAATTCAAAAGCAACACAAAAATTCATACATTAAGTCAAGAATATCTTTTGTTTTCTTAAGAAATTAACTTGTTTATATGTCCGTCAATCTGGCCTTCTTGTTTCTTTTGGTAACGTTTCCATAATTTTCTACAGATTCTTTCTAGACTATTCAACAGATTCTTTTATATTTTCTCATCGTCATTTAAAGTTTTCAAATGCCTCAATGCTCGAAGGTCGATTAAAGTGTCGGACGAACTTTTCGTTGTAGGCACAAAGGATATTGCTCGGCGCGCGCGTTCTCCATTGCGAAGAATTGGGTTTAAGTCCTGAAATATTTAATATAATTATAAAAGATATACACATATCATAGTCCCTCATCAATTTTCTAATATTATTAAGCTAGAATACAACAAACGAGTTTTAAAATTAATATTTAATAGGCGTATCTATAACACAAAATATCATAAAATAAACAAAATGGGATGGGATATAAAGCTTCCAAAAAGTTAGATTTTTTGCCATAATAGACATTACATGTTAAGTTAATAAATATGTGATGTTTTTTCATAAATGCTTACAGTTTTAGGTTTAAGGTACGAAAGACTTACTCTAAGTTGAACGTGAAGCGCTTGAGCGTTGTGTTCCGTTTGAGAGATCTTTTCTTGTGCCGCCCTCAATTCTGCGTCCAGCTGCTGTTTCTCTTGCTCCAGTTCTTTTAAACGTTTTTCAGCTTCTAAAACATTTGTTAAGTATATTGGTATTTCTTAAGTCTATGGAAAAAGAAAAAATAAAGAATCAAAATAATCTCTTAAATATAACTTGTAGTCAAGTCATATTTTGTCTATTTCAAGTCAAATCGAAGTTAAGGACTTCGATTGTCAACAATCATTGAGCCTAATTATTATACAAAAGGATATGATTGGTAACAGTAGTGCCAATAATGTCCATAGGTTACCATATTAAAATTTGATGATTTTTAAGCATATTGTACCTCTATATTGTGCTTCTTTTTCTGCTTGGAGCATTTCGAATTGTTTGCGTTTCAGTCTTTCCTCTTCTAGCATTTTATTTTGTTCCTCTTGCAACCTTTCGAGTTCCTCTCGTCGTTCCCATTCTTCTGCTAATACCCTAAAATGTTGACAAAAATTATAAACATTAGATGCATTGGGACAGTGTCTGACTGTAAAACGTGAGTATTATTGTCTCGAAACACATTTCATTACAGTGAGATAGGTAAAAATCCTGTTGTGTGATGTTGAGGACCTTCATGCTTCCTTTCTGCTCGAATTTTGTGATATACAGTGATATGAGCGTGGGTATTAATGGAGAAAGGGGACGGGGTGTGATGGCTTATTACTTTTGTTATAGCGGCAACAGAAGCAAATTGTGTTAAAATTTCAACAGTCTTACCTGGCTTGTAACGCTCTGACTATTTCTTCGTCTCGCTTAGCTTGTGTTTCTTCTTGCAATAGTTTCTCTAACTCTGCCTGAGCATTTTTTAATTCTTCTAATTTTTTATTATCTTTTTGTGCTAATTCTGCTAGCTCCTGAAAAAGATACGAAGTACGTTATAATTTTAGTGTAACATAATTTTTTTCAATGTCTCTCTCTAAAACTTGTTATTTCATTGTATTTGTTTCTATAAATAAAATTAGTTATGAGTCTCATGGTGTGCTATATATAAGAAAAATAAGATAACTAAATAGTTTAATTTAATAGTTAAAAAAAAAATATATAACCTTAATTTTTTACTTTTAAAGTTTACAAAAACTTAAAACAAACCTGAGCTTGCGCCTCAGCAGCTAATCTAGCGCGGACTTCAAGCTGTAGCCTTGCTCTCGCTTCTTTAACCTCTTGTTCCCTCCTCGCGCCTGCGCCTCGCCGCCCAGCGCGAGCCCTTCTTTGGTAACCATCCGCCCCTCCTGATACCGCTGCGGCTTGACGTAGCGCTGATAACCATTGGAGACGACTCCTGGATAGTGATAAGGGTATTTACTGTACAAGCAATGGTTGTGGAGTTGGATCCCACTCGAGAGAGTTATTAGTACTGCCAATCAACTTGCATGTCTCGTAATGTAGGGAACATGGAGAATGGAGACCCTTGACACCAGGATTGCTCTGCTTGCCGTAATAAATATATATAATGGGTGAAGTGCTAGTTAATGACAACTTTTTGCATTAAGTTTCTTAGTACATAAATAAGTGAAAATATAATTTAAATTCAATTTATTTCATTGAGATCTGAAATAATTCGTTTCATATTTTAAATGAGTTTTTTGGAACGGTAATCCAGTAGAAAACAAATTAAATATCATAGTAGTGTAAAATCAACGAATTTATGTGAATAATTATAAAAAAATACTTACTTATGATCTTGAGTGCCAAATTCAAAGGTTCGTTCAGGAGTGATAAGTTGAAACCGTTGTATTTTCCCTTCTCCAGCAGCAGCTTCAACGGAACAGTACGCATCTATGGATATTCTACCACATTGTTCCTTTTGTGACGAGCTCTTGTAATAAGTCAAGGCGCAGGGCTGAAGGACACACCAATATTCTCGCATTGTGGGTAACAGATAGCCGCGTTTGAAGAGATAACCCTGAAATAAATTAACGTTTTTACATTTAAAATAGGTACAATTTATGTATGTAAAGATAAAACTTAATTTTCGTCTTGACTTGACTTGACTTAGACTAACCGGATACACGACGCCATATTTTTTTATATAAAGCATTAACTATTTTAACAATTTTAAATTTTTAAAAACCGTCCGCACCTCTTGGACGGTTTCGAAGAGGCGGGGGTTTGAACCCCCGATTTGATTGTAGCGGGTTTTGAATCCCGCTACATTCATATTTTTATACGTTTTCTAAAAGGTATAGAGCATTAACTATTGCCTCAAACCGAGGTTTCTTTCTGAGGCTCCTTATCGTATTACATGGTAAAAAGTTAGAAACGAATAAGAAATAGAAAGAAAGACTAATTTTGAAAAACATATGAAGTATATGAATACCATCCATAGTTTTCGAAACAACTTTTTACTTAGAACTAAAAACTCAAATTGAATCTAATGTATTATGTACTTATTTACTTGCCTTTTTGATAATATCTTCTATAAATACATCGTAAATTTCATCTACGGCTTCAACTAAAGCTTCAGAATGCAATTGTTGATCGCAGCAATATTTAGCTTCTAAAACTGCTAGGAAGGCTGCCCATTTAAAATGTCCAATAGAGGAGCCGAGAGCCTCCCAGTCTGCTGCATCCCACCTTAGACCTAGACAGTGTACCAACTGTTCTGTGATGATACCTGCTTCTGAGGGCTGGAGGACTACCTGTAATAGGCATTATTATGATATACTTAAGTCAGCTTCACGCTGTATCCCGCACACTGCAGGGTAGGCAGAGGGAACCTAGTGTTAAGACACTCCGTTCCCCACTTTCTGCCGAATTCTGGAGGCATTGCGTGTTGAGGGGCAGAACTCAACGCCGCGCTTAACCTCGACACCAGAGCGAAGAA
>DWQW01004028.1:0-20890 GCA_018249695.1 Heliconius erato demophoon | reverse complement strand
ACAAAGTAAATGGATTCAAGAAATCAGCATGAAAAATGGATATAGATCACCAGTGGAACCGGTTGAGATACACGAGAGAAATGAATGAGGCTGGGAGAAAAATTATACAACTTAGATACGTTTTATGTAGGCATATATTATTTTCACACCATTTTTTCAAAACCTTTACCTTTCATTTTTTTTAGGTCACGCTATATCCCGCATATGGTAGTGTTGGTAGAGGGAATCTAGTGTTAAAACACTCAGTTCTCTAGTATCCGCAGAATTTTCGAGGTATTGCGTGTTGAGTGGCGGAACTCAACGCCGGGTGCCAAAGAGAATAAATGATTGTTGTTGTTGTTGTTGTCGTCACATCATGAGCCATGATGGCCTCTGTAATATATAAAATATAAAGTTTGGTCGTGAATTAAATTTTATGGAAAAAAAATTGTTAGAAATCTATTTTTGAGGCCTTCCGCGCTATGGTAGAGATACATTGTATTGTGAGTGTTCTGGGTTCTTTCAACCCCACTGAGAATATATATTTCAATGTGGTAAATAGACAAAGCGTTGCCACTCAACACACATTATTTCAAAGATTGAGTGAAAAAGCTTAAAACGGAGTATCTAAACTCTAGATCTGCTCTGCCTACCCTGCTATGCGGAAAAAAAACGTGAAGCTGTTTTGTTTACAATGCAATGCTTAAACAAAATCTTATACCGCTGTTATAGTATTTTTTGACTGTCGTTCATACATATGTTATAATACGCACGTTATGTGAGATAAATTTGTAAAGTAGTATATTATTTATACATACCTTATAGAAAAATAAAATAGAAAAATTAAGTATATTATGACTGAGATCGCACGATTTAGATTTGAAGTGTCAGCTCAAAAGTAGCGGTTGATATTAAACCTAAATAATTATATAAGCAAACTCCGCCGTCTATTCAGAATATCGTACTTTTTATGTTCTGTGATAAACAAAAATGTCGATAAAAAAAAAAAAAGTTTCGTAACCTACAAAGATAAATAAATACTTGAAAGGAAAATTTTATCATTTTACATAAAAGTAAAATATATATATGCGGCACTAAGTAGATTATCTATATATTATGGTAGAAAATAACGAGTTTCTTTAAAAACATCTCCAGCCTGTGATTCCTTTGGCAAAAATACTGATGGTTAATTGGAGTTGTTTGATCTCATAACTTTTTACTGCGAGTCGATGCCTGCCCTTTTTATAAGATTTTATTTTAGAAGATTATTTTTCGATGTTGGTTATTTCGTTCTCGGTTTCGTGAAATTTTCATAATAACATTGTATGTATTATGTATACTATATGTATATAGTTTGAATTTAATCAGCTTTAAGCTGTATCCCGCACACAGCTGGGTAGGCAGAGGGAACCTAATGTGAAGACACTCCGTTCGCCAATTTCCGCCAAGTTCTGGAGGCATTGCGTGTAGAGGAACGGCGGAACTCAACGCCGCGCTTTGACTCGATACCAGAGCGAAAAAATGAAAATATTAATGTAAATAAATAATTCACTTCCTCGAGTGGGGATCGAACCCACAACCAGTAGATGTTATAGTCACACTTTGTACCTCTGCGCCACGACTGGACTCAATACATTTCTTTTAACTGTTACTAATAGTGAATTTATTATGTTGTTGACAGTTA
Source organism: Heliconius erato demophoon (assembly GCA_018249695.1). Taxonomy (NCBI): domain Eukaryota; kingdom Metazoa; phylum Arthropoda; class Insecta; order Lepidoptera; family Nymphalidae; genus Heliconius; species Heliconius erato. The sequence continues at coordinate 19,227 of DWQW01004028.1, read as the reverse complement.
ACTACTCGTTTTTTAGTAGGAAGTACCCTTCAGCGTTTTTTTACCTAAATATTACTTTTATTTGCATTTTAATTTTATTATTAATATTACTATTTTTTAATTAAAAATTAAAATTATAGAGACTTGATTGGACTAGTAGCTGCGTGTAAAGTGAAACCGTGGGTGGTGTGAATCTATAGAATACTAAATCTTGTGCTATATATTTTTACTAAACCATTGTCAACAAAATACTAAACAAAATGACTTCTAAATAAAAGGTTATTTAATACATTTTTTCCAATACCATGGTGTATTAAGGACCACGTGTCCGTAGTGAATAGATAAACCAAAATAAAAAATGCCAGAATTGCTCTTGCTTTCTTGCACCTTAAAAACGTACCTACATACTTATATAATAACATTGAGACCAGGGGGACAATGTATGGCGTTAAGTTCCGCCACTCAACACGCAGTGCTTCCACAATTCAGCGGCATGTGGGGAACGGAGTGTCTTAACTCCAGATTCCTTCTGCCTACCCTGCTGTATGTATGCGGCATACAGCGTGAACCTGATTTGATTTGATTTTATATAATAAAACCCAAAAATATATATAAATTTATAACTGTCACATCTAAAGATAAACTTTCTAAATGACCTACAATTGTGCCATCAAGCAACACTACCATGACATCATACAACATTAAATATTCTACACTATTGTAGTGTTCGTGCGTTACAAAGGGGTGTTTCAACATTGTCTTCGTTCGTGAGAAGTAGTCCTACTTTCATGGTAATCAACTGAGGATATACTTAGGATGTAACCTAGATCTTGGTTTGAAATTATACTGTTCTAGAGTAATCTTAGCGAGGGTTTTATATGAAGTGAAATTATTTTGATTTATGTATATGAAATTTTTAATATGAAATGTTTATTTTTATATGAAATGATTTTAGAATTCGGCGGAAAGGGCAAACGGAAGTGTTAAGATTAACATTAGTTTCCCAGGTTCCCCTTTACGTATCTTAAATATATATATATACATACCTATAACAAAGTATATCAGCTTATATTTATATCATCGGTTGTATTTATACTATAATACATTTTTTTTTAGTTTCACGCATGTTGCATGGTAGGCAGAGGGAGCCTAGTGCTAAGACATTCCGTATCCTATTTTCTACAGAATTCTGTAGGCATTTTGTGTCGAGTGCCGGAACTCAACGCCTTACCTTGCCTCGATACCATAGCGTAGCAAGTAAAATATTAAATATTTCATTTACCTACAACTTGACGCTGTTCAGTTCATTCATTCGTTCTTGTGCTCCTGCGCTACGACTGGCCTCAAACATAATTAATAGGTTTACTTTCCTTTTTGTAGGTAACATTAGGTTCTTACATATGAAATTGGCATTCGGTATAGGAGGAATTAAAAGCGAATATTTCTTAGTATAATATATTTATTTAATAAAAATATGAAGGTTTCCTTAAACCGTTCATTGATCCGTTTACGAAATACAATCATTCGGACGGGAATCAATAAAATCTTTGAAAGTAGTTTGGACTACAACATTGAAGTTAATTTTTTTTTGCATTGCAAAAAGTTATTCAAATTTCGAAAAAAAAAAAGTAATTTGTTGGAGCGAGGTTCGGAGATATGGATGGACGATGGATGTCTTAGACATTCCAATTGATGCTTTTCTAACTTGGTAGCAATCTGTTGTACAGTGTGATCTTGGTTGTTTAGCAGCTAGCATTTCTGTCATGGTTTGCAATTGCTGACAATAGACGTCTGCCGTAAACATTTGAGGTAACTGTATTTAACGACACCGGTACTAGTCCACCAAGTCTAAGTTGCAACTTGTTTTTGGGTCAATTTTCGCTTGAGACAGGATTTATTTAGCTGGCTTGCCTAGTTCCAGCCAATACGATGAGCACTTTTGATTATCGTATAGAATCCATTTTTCCACCATAGGTAATGACTCGATTTAAAGCTTTATTATTGCCGGTTAAGTAATGTAACACAACAGTCGACACGCGTTCGCCGGTTTGGTCCACTCAATTCGTGAGGTACCTTTCAAGCTTTTAATCTTCCCAAATTACTTCAAGTGGATTTAAACAGTTTTATCACCTGCACCACACACAGATATCTCGGACGTGGCTTACAATGGATCTTCTTCCACAATATCATTCATTGATTCTTTATTCTTCATTGTCGACTTGGGTCTCCGGCCGCCGATCAACGGGGCTTGTTGAGTAGGTTGATATTTCCAGAACTCAAACGTTGAAACTAAAAACATAATGTGTTTTCCTTTGCGATGCGACCGCCAAACACATCATTAACCATTAAAGCCGTTTCCGTGGAACTCGTACCCGTAAATAACGCGATATTTCAAGTTTTCTATTTTCTAAAATGAATGATGAAAACAGAAAAAAACAGACGCAAAAAACAAATGAATGCATGAAAAGTGATTAAAGAGGTCAGTACGACAAAACGATAATTTCATATGTAAAGATCTAATAGCCGTTTCCAATGTACAATTAGTCTACAGTAATTTGACAAAAGGCCCAACTTAGGGTCCACAAGCACTAATCAGAAGGATAGTTCGAATGTCTCTGTGGTTTCGGCTGTTACTAATTTACTTAAAATCCATTACCATACTTTACGTACTCCCTCAAAGGACAATGTAGGCTTTCGATTTCATTCACTGTAAACTTTATTTATTACCAGACTATCCTGTTGAATAGAGATTTACTCTGTTCATGAAGCCAGTCTGCTAATAAATACAGTCGTGGCGCAGGGGCACTAAGTCTGACTGTAAAAGCGACAGGTTGGGGGTTCGATCTCCACTTGAGGAACTGAAATATTTATTTAAATTTATATTTCCTTTTCTTGGCTCTGGTGCCTATGCAAAGCAAAGTGGCGGAACTCGCACACAACACGCAATGCAAAACGGAGTGTCTGAACTTAGTGTAGGTTCACTCTGCCTACCCTGCTGTGTGCGAGATACAGCGTGAAGCTGATTTAATTTATTCATGCCATCCAGAGGGGATATCTTCACGCTATATACTCCATAAAGACAAATAAACTCAGTGGTGAGATACTACCACACATTTCCCAAAGATTAAAAAATATATAAAATTATTTTTTCTTTTCCTGGTGGGTATTCAAAAGCTTTTAATTCCATTTCTCAGTAAAATTCTCGATGTCTCAGAAAACATAAAAATTACATAAATGATTGAAAAATCTAATTGATATAATTTTAATGAAGTAAAAAAATGGATTTAACAGATCATTGACTACAATATTACCTTTCGATGAATATAAATAAGAATAGAGGCATGTCTGTTTATTGTTTATTCGATTGAGTGGGTTACGATATCACGAACCCAAACATAAAAGCCAAGCTTTCTTTCTATGTATAGTAATTTAATGAGGTATCTACTTACTTGGATTAATTTTACTGTAAGCACAATATATACTTCCTATTTTCCTATATTTCTTTATTTGCCTCCTTTGAGGCCAGTCGTGGCGCAGGGGCACAAATTGTGACTGTAAAATTGACTGGCTGTGGGCTCGACTCGACTCGAGGAAATGAAATATTTATTTACATTTATATTTTCATTTCTCGTTTGTGTCGAGACAATGCGCGGCGTTGAGTTCCACCTCTCAACATCTCCAAAACTCGGCGGAAAGTGGAGAATGGAGTGTCTTAATACTAGGTTCCCTCTGCCTACCTTGCTGTGTGCGGGATACAGCGTGAAGCTGATTTGAGTTTGTTTTCTGCCTGCTTTGCTACGAAGGAAAAAGTACGAAGCTAATAACCATTATCGATGTTTTTTCTAGTTTCTCGCCATGTCCCGCACATAAGATAAGCCGAGGAAATCTAGTGTTAAGATACTCCATTTCCTTTATGACACTTCCGTTCTCCACTTTACGCCGAATGCTAAAGGTTGAGTTGAGTTACGTGCTGAATGGCGGAACTCAAAGCTGTGCATTACTCGTTACCGCGACCACGACTGGCCTTAATTTCTGTATAAATTTAAAATTTAATTATATCAAATCATCTTCACGCTGTATGCCGCACACAGCAGGGTAGGCAGAGGGAACCTAGTGTTATATAAAATGATGTTATATATTTTAATTTAGCACTAAATAATATCGTTTAACATTTCCAAGTTAGAAGTTACAGATATATTAATGTGTGAACGTTACCATTTCAATGTTAAAGTTAATTTAACTCCTGAGAATATTACATTAACAAACTTACACATATATCGAGGTAACCAAGTGCAGTATATTTGCTGTGCCGTAGACGTGTCGTAAATTTTGCGTCAGAAATGGATAATATCTGTGTAATATTTATTGTTAAGCGTACTAAGAGAAGGAATTATTTTAATTTCTTCATTTTAAGAGAAGAAGAGAGAGAGAAGAGGGGAAACTAAAGAAGGAATATCTTAATATTAAGTTCCAATGTTTCCTCTGTCTACTCGTTATGTGTAAGATATAGCGTAAGCCTAAAAAAAATCACATTACAGTACTACAATTAATACGAAAGGGGATAAAGGAGTATCTCGACACTAAGTTCAATCTATCACATTGTTACTTATTTAGAAAACGTATAAAATCGGACCCGCGCCTCCTGGAAACTGACCAGGCGCTTTGACCACTAAGCCATACGTTCTCATCGAGCTACGTCGAAATTTTTATACGCTTGTTACTACTTATCTATATTGTTAGTATATCGTAGGATAGTAGGGAGATTTTTACAAATTTCCGCTACCCAAAGATAATTACTAAGAATTATCGTCTGGTAAGAGAGAATGCTATTTATTAAATATTTTTAAACATTTTTAAAGTGTTTTTCTACACTTAGATAAGAAAAAAAAATTTAGAAAACGTATAAAAATTTTAAAGGAACGTAGCGGGACTCGAACCCGTGCCTCCTCCGAAAACCGACCAAGCGCACGGACCACTAAGCCATACGTTCTCATCGAGCTATGTTGAAATTTTTATATATTTTTTAAATGAGTATTTTTCTTTCTTGAGTGTGGAATAACACTTTAAAAATGTTTAAAAATATCTACATTGCTATTTTCGTAAAATAAAGCGCCAAAATATTATTTTATCATCATCATCATTCAAAGTTCTGTGGTACCATTAATTGATCTTTGACTTACATTCACTTTTTTTATAATTTACTTTATTGAAACAAAGCGTGGATGGCATTGAGACTTTTAAATGAACGAAAACAGAATGGAAAGCTTAAAAAGCATTTTTTTATTACTAACTAAAATTACTAATTCTGAAAAATAATCTTTTAAAATAATTAAAACCACCATGTATAAACTAAAAAATGTCACGAATTACATTATTTGCCCCACAATACAACTAACCAATGTGCCCCAGCAAATAATATAGGGGCATAAAAAAACGACTTTGTTATTTGTTACGGTACAGATCCCTTTTTCCATGTCATTTGTTTGAGGGGACCTATTTCGCGCAACGATACATTGAACTAAAGATTGAGTACCCAATTTGTTAACAGTTTAGAAGAAAATTTTCACCGTGCGTTTCTTAGTATTATAAATGGTTTAATGCAATTTGAACATTATAATTTTTTTTGCTCCACTTTTGGGACGTATGAGAGCAATATGTGAGCTTCCACTGTATCCCGCACACAGCAGGGTAGGCAGAGAGAACCTAGTGTTAAGATATTTTTTATATGAGCATTTACAATATTTAGCTTATTGTTGGGTAAATATTGTTTCTGACACTTATACCAGTGGTGGCGCAGGGGAACAAGCGTGTGAATATAAGCGCAGCAGGTGGATTCGATTCCCATTCGAGGAAATGAATCATTTAATATTCTCATTTCTTCACTCTGGTGTTGAGGAAAAGTGCACCGTTGAGTTCCGCCACTCATCACGTAATTCCAGAATTTGGCGGAAATGAAAAACGGGGTGTCTTAACACTAGGTTCCTTCTTCCTACTCCTCTACTACTTGCGGGATAAAGCGTAAAGATAAATAAAATATTTTATACCTGCTATTTAATATATAAAAATTATAAAAATGGTGTTAGTTCTTTCACGTTGATTTTTTTTCTTGACTAGCTTTGCTCAGATAAAAAGATAAAGTGACTAGACTCGCAATGCCTTGAAATTTTTTGCTTGACACTAAGCCTTCCTTCTGCCTACCCCGATAATGTGGGATACAACGTGAATCTAAAAAAAAATCGTTTAGTTAACCTACTTTATATGCAGATAGAAGTATACAAAGATATCTTTATATGAAATAAACATGATATGACATTGTAGTGTGTGAGTATAATTAATTATTATCATTAGAGAAACTTTTTAATAAAATGTAAATAGAGTAAACTTAACGAGGACATTTGACATGCAAGAGTCACAAAGCTGAACTAGAACTACTGAACTTTCATATTAAAACTATGAAATAATTTTATGAATAAATATTTGATGATTTGTTTTTAGATTAATATGTAAATTAAGTGTAAAATAAAACGAAAATTATATATAATTTTAATCTTTAAGTAAATATTTATGATCAAAGCGCGGTTTGAAATTTTTAACAAGCACACGAATATTTTTGAACATTTTTAAAGTGTTATTCCACACTCAGTGGAACTCGAACCCGCGCCTCCTGGAAACCGACGAGGCGCTCTGACCACTAAGCCATACCATACTCGGTTATAGTCACACGCTTATGCCCCTACGCAACTGTCCTATTTGGTAGATTAGATTGTATGATTTACCAATTTTCTTGAACTATGTAATATTTTTTATTATTATAAAGAAATCTATTTAAATAACAAAAATGAAAAATGAAAACCAAATTCTCACACAAAAGCCGATTCACTGCGATATGATCCAAAAATTTTTACAATTACAAAAGTATTCCAGAATTCTATATAAAGCATGTGGTCCGATTCAAAAACAAAAATTCTATTTACTTCAGTTTAAATGAACGAAACAAACCAGAGCAACTATTGTCGCTCCCGAGACAATATGAGTTGGCTCATTTTATGCAACAATCTCTGTTCATGTTATATTCATTGGTCGTTATGTTCTATGGAGTTAAAAGGGATCGAGGCGATTGCGTATACGTATATAAGGTTTACGTAGAAAATATGTTTTATTTTGAATAAGTTGTAGTAAAACACTCTTCACTCTTCTCACAATGTTTTTATCTAAATTAAGTTAAGATTTAGGCTTCGCATAGCTTTAACGTCATTTTCAACAATTTAAAAGATAGTAGAAACAAGCAATTTTTCAGTCAGTTCAGTCAAGATTTTTATAACAATAAATATATGTACTTAAATATAATATAACAAATAATTATACAGATAAGACACAAAGGTAGGTGGGAAAACTCGGGAATAATCCTCGAAAAACCCCAAAATTAAAAGTAAAAAAAGAACTAGAAAAAATATATACGCGTAGGAATGATAAGTCCTACGATTTTACAAAAATTATGAATTAAAATTTTACACTATTGAACCTATTAATTATCTTAAAATATGAATTATATATTTATATATATATATATATATATATATATATATATATATATATATATATATATATATATATATATATATATATATATATATATATATATGTAAAGTAAATTATAATTTCCTTTAATTTTAATGTGTCAAAATGTTTATGATATAGTTGTATAATCTGTAATGACGCTACGAACTGTCAAAAGGCCTTTTAAATTTTATCCGTTTAATGAGAAACGTGTACATTGTAAAATTTTGTGATATAGAAGTTTTGTAACAGTAGTAATAAACATTTAATGTCGTTTCTTTTAACAGAAGAAACTAAAAGTGTTTTTATTGCTATAATCCTAAAATCAATAACATATTTATATTATATATATATATATATATATACAGAATAGTTTAATTACATTGTTGTTAAATCAACTAGTATAATATAAATAAGGTCTAAAAACTAAGGTCTAAAAATTTGTTTTTTTTTGCTTCACGCTGTATCCCGCACACGGCAGGGTAGGCAGAAGGAACCTTGTGTTTAGACACTCCGTTCCCCGCTTTCTGCCGAATTCTGGAGGCATTGCGTGTTGAGTGCCAGAACTCAACGCCGCGCTTTTCCTCGACACCATATATTAAGTAAATATTTCATATCCTCGAGTGGGGATCGAACCCACAACACCTTGTGCCGCTGCGCCACGACTGCCCTCAAATAATTTGTATTTGGAAATTCAATTTCCCACGAACTGCTGATGTTAGACACTTCTCATCCACATATACTATACAGCAAGGTGTCTAAACCTTCCAAAATACGCGTCATGTCGTTAAGAAAATATATTAAGTTCATATTCTGGCCCACTTAGATGCGAGTTTATGCGCATTATGAGGGTTAATTTACATAATTACCTCGCTTAAGTTCTCAAGTCCAACTTTGGATTTAGCCTTAATAGTAGCGTTATAAATGGCGGTTTTAACGATAACATGTGGACCGGCTTAGGTCGACTTCAGGTACTTTCAGGTAATTTCAGATTGCATCAATATCTTGAATAAACTCACTCATTTTAGATATTAGATTTTAGATATTTTATATTTTAGTGCTTAGAAATAGTGATCTATTTATATCTATATTTATAATAAAATGATACCTGATCTAAGAATAAATACAAGAAAAAAAATCGTGGCATTTAATATTGTAATAGTCAAAAAAAATGATTCTTTAAAATTTTGCCTGTTTGTATGTGTTTGTTAGTTAACTCAGAAACAGTTAAACCGTTTTAATTAGAGTTTTCACTATTGTTTATTCTTCTGAGCTTCCCTTAACATTTAGTATATTGTGTTTAATAACAATCGTTTATAAATAAAAAAAAATTACACCATTTTAAAGAATATATTTAATAAAATGAGTATAAAAAACTGTATTGTTAAATTTGTTAGCGGATAGCACTAGTGTTATAATAATTATGTTTTACAAGAACGATTTTTGATCAGTATCTCTTTCTCTTTCTTTTTAATATTACAGATATAAAGTGTTATATAAGCATCAAACCTAAACTAAAATCGGACATTGTTTTTAAAAACTACTTAAAATAATGAAAAACTTAAAAATAATAAACAAATTAAATTATAATATTATTAACTGCAGAAACTTGGCACCAATACAGAATTTGGGGCAGTATTTATAACATGGGGTTGTATTTGAAAATTTTAAATTTAAGGAAATATAGCTGAGACACTAATGTACGCTGGATGAGTGCCAAATCGTCTTGGCCTCTGTGACCCGAGTGAAGGGTATATGATTTTAATCTCTAATTAAGCTTCTAAATATTAAATTAATAAAAATGATAGACGAATCAGTTATTATGATTATATAGGAACAACCATAATAGCCGAATCAATATCAATAACGTGATTTTTTTAGCGTCATGCTGTATCCCGCATACAGCAGGATAGTCGCAGCGGACCTAGTGCTAAAACAGTCCGTTCCTAATTTTCGGACATTAGAGACATTGCATGCTGTATGGCGGAAAATATTAAATATTTCATTTCCTCGAGCGGAAATCGAATCCATAACCTGTCGTGTTTACAGTCACACGTAGTGCTCCTGAGCCACGACTGACAAGGAATAATATATTATGTTCCAAGAATATGTATATTCTAGATTAATAAAATAAAGACTAATAGTTTCTATTCTTCCAAATTAGATTTTTATCTAAGACATTTCCGTTGCTTACCTTCTGTGACGGCTGGAGACAGGATTAAACCGGGTCGCCTGTAAGGTAGAAAGAGTCCGAATTTGCCCATACAGTTGGGCGGAAACGTGAAACTTGGGCAGATGTTTATTTTCATATTCTGGACATCCACTAAGAAGGGAATTTGAAAAATTTTAATCCTAAAGGGATGAAATAGGGGTTGAAAGTTTGTATGGAATTTTTTTTTTAATCTGTACCGATTTTTATAAAATTTGAAATTCAGACTCTTAAAAATATTTCTATGAACACTTGTTTCATGGTTTTTACGAATTCACCCCCTAAGGGTTCAAATAAGGGGTTGAAAGTTTATATAGAAAAATCTTTAAATTGCCACCGATTTTTATAAAAATTTAAATTCAGACTGTTACAAATATTTTATTGAACACGTGTTTCGTGGTTTTTTAGAACTCACTCCTAATAAGCGAGCGAAGCCGCGCGAGCCCTCTAGTATCTTATATTGTTGTTGTTGATACGCTCCGGCGTATGCAAATATACTTTTTAATTTATGTTTATTATCAATACCTACTATATTTTGAGTTATAAATTTTGTGTATTGTCATAAGCCTACTACGGTCTACAGCGAAGTTCAAAAGGAGGGTAATTTTTTTTGCGTGTATGTATGTCAGTTCGTTGCTTTGTATCCAATTAAACGATTTTGATAAATGATAAGCCGGTTAGATTTTTCTTGATGGCGGGAGTGTTAGAGTATTGTATATTTAGTTTATGCAGCCGCGTTTCTCGTTTTGTCTAAAATAATTATAACTACTACTAACATCCCAAGCCGATTCCCATGTTATATATTATATCATTATTTTTTTAATTTTATTACACCATATTTTTTATATTTTATTTTCTCGCTTTGTTAACAAGACAAAACACAGTGTTGGATTCTGTCACTCAACACACAGTGTATTGAAAATAACGGGATACAGCGTAAAGCTAAAAAGTATGATAAGAGTGGCGAAGAGATACATACTGATGTCAAAAATATGTGAACATATTATGTAGGGGACCATAACGACTGAAGTAAATTATATAAATACAATATGGTTAAAAAGTTCAACATTAGAATAAAATGAGTGTATCCAGCTCAATTCTGTACGTTGCTCTGATTTAAAATTAATATATATTAAAAATAGCCGGTCGTAAAATAACCGGAAAAAATAGCGAGGCCGGTCGTGGCGCAGTGGCACGAGGTGTGACTGCAAAATCGACTGGTTGTGGGTTCGATCCCCACTCGAGGAGATGAAATATTTACTTAAATTTATATTTCCATTTCTTCGCTCTGGTGTCGAGGTTAAGCGCGGCGTTGAGTTCTGCCCCTCAACACGCAATGCCTCCGGAATTAGGCAGAAAGTGGGGAACGGAGTGTCTTAACACTAGGTTCCCTCTGCCTACCCTGCTGTGTGCGGGATACAGCGAGAAGCTGATTTGATTTGATTTTTTTTATATATTAAAAAAACATCAATTCCTCTCATTTAACACTAACTAACTAATATGTAAATCAATTAATTATAATTAGATTATTTTCAATTAGAGAATAATATTTTCTAAAAGAAATATTATTTCACTACGCAAAGTGCCTAACATTAAAACATTTCGATCGTTCAAAACACCTTTCGTATAACAATCGCACGAAAATTCCATTAACACACGATAAAAAATATCCAAACCAAAGTATCTGGAAAGTTCGCGAGTGTTTCAAAAGTTGAAAGGACTGCTTTTAGTGTTCAATACGTTTGCGGGTGAATTGATATAGAATCTTGGTGAAATTAAAATTTCATTTGATACCGTTTCATCTGCCGGCTGCGGGCCAAGTTTTAGCTAAATCTGTTATATCGATGAACTTCATCTTTAGTTTTATAGACGCGATTTGCAAATGTTTTCTTGATTGGTTTCTTGAATTTAAATATTCTGTACTATTAAACTTTTATTGAGAAGATATAAAATATAATTTATTTACTATAATAAAAATGTATATTTTTTATCAACTTCACCTTATATGTGCGGTAGCACACAGCAAAGGAGGCAAGGAGGGAGCATAGTGTGATAGCGTAATATTCCATTCCTCATTTTCTTGAGAAAAATGTATTAAAACATACAATTTCCCATTTTCTGTCCAATTTTTCAGATATTCCTTGTAGAGTGGTGGAGCTCAGCACCGCAGTTTGTCTTGTTGCTACAGTGAGAAAATGAAAATAATTAATTCTGCCGAACAGGAATCGATCCCACATCCGTCGTGTTTACAGTTAATTGCTGCTAATTGTAGCTCTATGGTACATATTTATATTATACATTTTTGTAGCTCCAAGCTCTGTAGTATCTCTAGCCTAGGGATAGTCAGAGAGAACGAGCGCCACGTCAGCGCCAAATTCTACGGTGCTCACAGTCATCAACCTCTTCATACATGTCCTCCGGATGGTCCTCATGCTTTTTACGCTACATTCCTCCAGTATACTAGTTTAATACTGCGTATTCGAAGGTCAACCGAGGTCTCCTTTTATCCCTCTTACCGCTTACTTTTCCTTCATAATTTTTTTGTCATTCTTTCACCATTTATTCGTTCGACATGCCTAAAGAAACTGAGCACTAATTCCTTATATTCTACTAAGAGATCACATCTCTATAGCATTCATCTTTCTTTCATTTTCCTTTTGTAATACTCACGTTTCGCTGCTATCGTATGACGGCGTCGGTACTAATACTGCATTGTGTACAGCCAAACGTACAGCTGCGTTGAAGTTTCATAGTCTCATCAATATACCGCTTATATTTTAACATAAGCATTACTACCCTGCTATACGAATAAAGGATGAAACCGAAATACTACCTAAGCTAATCAAACCTGAACTTTTCCTTTATTCAAAAGCACGATGACTGCACCTCGTCAATCGTCTGGTAGCCAGCATAAATTGCTCAAGCACCAAAACAACTCCAAGACGCGTGGCTCGACATATTTGATATTCTCGGCAGTACCTCGATCTGCTCCCGCTACCTTACCATATTTCAGACTCCGTATTGCTCTCTCACCCTCTTTTATACTAATTCGCCATCAGCTATATCAAAAATCAAAATTTCACTGCTACTTGAGACAGAGGCATCATCACTTTCATATCCTTGTAGAATTCTGCTCATCACTGCGAATCGTGTGGCCGTTTTGTTAAAATTTCACCGTCTATCATTCCACAGGTTAGCAGTAGCTACCTCGGGATACACTAAATAATGATCTGTTCTCAGCTCAGAACCCTATAACACTTGTGCATAACTTGGCTTCGAATACGCTGATCCACTAAGAACAAATCAATCGTATTTTCCCTTTCCGTTCCTTCGTAACTACTTCACGACTCATCCGTTCAAATCGCCACATATTATTATTTTTTCTAATAATACCTAGAACGTCTCTGATACTCTTCCACAATTTCTGTTGAATGTTGCAGCCCTCAAAAAGGCTGACGTGGATCCCTACTGTCAAGCCTTCCATCGTGGACCCACATCTTTATGAATACCTATGCAGAACGCATCACGAAGGGAAATTTTACTTTAATTCCTTCACAATATAAATAATCGATCTCGATTTATTATGAGAAAGCTGCATTTCATCAATATTCAATCTTACTCTCGAGTTATATATATGTATGTATGCAGAATTTGCTGGAAATTTCCAAAGTGCAAGTAAGCTTACCGTACTTTGAGGCACTTGAATAATTAAAGTTGGCTATTAAATCATGTCTCGATTGGTCTATTTATTAAATAGTTAGCTCGGCATCTTTTGTACTAAAACTTTCAAGAGTAATTCAGTTTGTATAGAACGAGGGTACCGATTCATATCGTTTTTCCAATAAAGTTCATAGTTACTTAGAAACACTTGTTTCATAGAATCAATTTTATTGCAGGTTAATGTGAAACCTATACATTTTAATAATTTATAATTTATATTAAATTAGTTTTTTTTATTTATTTCGTTATCACACTTTATTTTACATAGCAGAGTAGGCAAAAGGAAGTTAGTAAAACACTACGTTCCCCATTGTGTGATTTTAACTTATTTCACATTATGTAAATGAAATTATGATTTATTTCTATCAAAATCAGGTAATATCTGAGAACGGCCTAACAATAGATACCTTTCCGGTAATCCAATCAAAATGTGAATCGAATCTCAATGGAGACCTTTGCCAAAGGTTTAATTGCTTATCTAGAGATAAAATTTCAGATGTAGGTACGTATTTGCGTTTTGGCCCCTGAAATGATTTATTATGTACCCTCAGATTAAGATTAAAATGTCGGTTTAAGCTGAAAACCAGTTAAAGCCATCTTTTGTCATAATGTACTCGTTTGAGGCCAGTCGTGGCATTAGGGCACGAGGGTGCGACTGTAAACGTGACGGGTTGTGGGTTCGATTTTCACTCGAGAAATTAAATCAAATCAGTATTTCACACACAGCAGGGTAGGCAAAGGAAACCTTGTGTTAAGATACATTTGGTCCCCACTTTCCGCCAATTTATTTGAGATATTGCGTACTGTGGCGGATCTTAACGCCGGACTTTTGCCTTGGTGCCAGAGCGAAGATATGAAAATATTAACAAATAATAATTCATACCCTCGAGTGAGGATCAAACCCACAGCTGTCGCGTTACAATCATGCCGTTGTGCCTATGCACCACGAAGGCCTCAAACGAGGTACGTGTATATGCCTACAGGAAAATCGCGGCGCTGAGTTCCGATACTTAACACGCCGCGCCTTCAGAATTCGGTGGAAAGTGGGAATGGAAGTATCTTAAAGGGAACAAAGTGTCTTGGCACTAGGTTCCCAGGTTCTCTATCTTACCCTCCACCTCTCCCTCTCCCTCCTATGTGCGAGATATATGGAGAAGCTAAAAAAAAAGAAAATATAGTTTTATGGATGTAAAAAGCACGTTTGAAATAACAATACATATTTCAGATAACTGAGAACAGTTCTAATAAAAAGTATAACAATATTTGAATAAAACTAAAAGACAAAACAATTTTTTTTAAAAGCTTTATATTATTTTTAGTCTTAATTTGTTTTGTTGCGATTCAAAATATTATACAAAGTTTAACATTTTATTTGATATTTTTGGTTACAATTTTTCATATATTCGATTTATTTCGGCACCTTTTTTAATGTTTCTCTGATACTGTCGAATTTATACTATAATTCATATGTGAAAATTTAAGAAAACAGTTACTTATTTCTGCCTTTTTTTATTCCAACTGTTAGACTAAGATTGAGAACATGTTAGCGCAGCGGTTTGATTGGTAGTGAGTTCAATTCCCATTGGGTATTGGATATTTTTATTTCCTCATTGTGGCAACCATGCAAACTAGAGTACAGTGTGTAACAATAATGAATCCCCTAAAGATCACATATTTACATATCGCACCTTGGTTCAAATAGGGTCATGGTTCAAACATTTCAAAAAAATTGAAAATTTCGTTTATTGTACTATTAGTTTCAAAATATCTTAAAATAGTATTTCAGAAAGTTTCATAATAATATTTTATAGCTTTACTATTTAAACTTAGATGGCACTACTGACATAATTACAACATTTTATCCATAAAATGACACAACTGAATATTTTTTATTTTTTTTATATATTTTTTATATAACACTATACCATTTTAAAGAACTTCAAAAATCATAATAACTTTCTAAAAATCATATTGCAATAATTTTGTTACTTTTTGAGTTATGATCCAAAAATTGAATGAAAAATTAAGCTTGCATAAATTTCAAACGCGTTTTTTTCGATATTTTGAATTATGACACTATTTGAGACTAGGTGTGATATTTTATCTAAATTAGAAATTGTTGGACAAAAAGTAAAGTAGTCGTAGTGAAAGTGGAGTTATTTCACACAAAGAAATTTATAGATGGCAAAAAAATAATAGTTTTACTATTATTTTTATTTTTTTGCCATCTATAAATTTCTTTATTCAAAGGTACTTTAGAAAAGATATTGAGTTCTTAGCTAAGAATTTATAAAGATTATCAGACGGGGCCTACTCCTCGACCAATTAAATCATCATAGGGAGCCCTGTAAAATTAAATAGGTCCTCACTGTTCTAATGATAAATTTCGCTTGTTTTTTTTTCTTTTTAGTTTAAAGCAGGCGGGTTTTTTTACAATATTTTTTGGCTGTCGTTTACAAGCTTATAGCGCAGTATAAAAAAATTACAATACGTTAAATTATCCTAATATGTTAACAAAAAAGTAATATTTAATAAGAATATTCTTATATACTTCAGGACATGAGAAAATATTTCATTATTTATATATTATAATAAGGAAAGTGAAACAAGAGACCCAAATCTTAACGTCGCGTCGGCAACATAAAACAAAATTGTTCAATGAAATTTCTTGTTATTAAATATTTAATTAAGCGTTTAAATTTGTTCGTAAATTTTTGACATATTGTTTGAAGATATAATAATATGACAAATACTCGTTCCTGATATAATATATATACATATATTAATTTTTTTTAATATGTATAAAACTTTTTTGTTACTTAGTGAATGATAGACAACGCTCAGATGAAACTATTAGACTTTGAAAGTTAAAAGTTGGCAAAGTTAAGAAGTATAGAGGAGTACAAAGAGAGGATTTTTCAAAATTCATACGGGAACAGGACTATACTTAATTAAAAAATAAACCAGCTTCACGCTGTATCCCGCACACTGCAGAATAGGCAGAGGGAACCTAGTGCTAAGACACTCCGTTTCCCACTTTCTGTCGAATCTGGAGGCATTGCGTGTTGAATGGCAGAACTCAACGCCGCGCTTTGCCTAGACACCAGAGCGAAGACATGGAAATATAAATTTAAATAAATATTATCGAACAAACCCACAACCGTCGCGATAGTTACACCTTTGTGCCTCTAGGGCCTTATAATAAACGACACTATAAATTCTAAAGTTTGTATCAAGTATTAGCAAGTTGTGCAAAAAAATAAAATAACTAAGATTATTTACAAGATAAGTTTTCCTCAAATACCCTTCGAATTTCCTGAACGATGGCCCGAATGTGTTATCGCAAGGAAAAATTGCACTCCATTTTTGTAGCGTGATCAATCTTACATGAAATATTGCTATAAAATAAAGAATCTATAGAGTGATTATTGAGTAATTTTTTTTTTAATAATTTTGCTTATCTCGCGTTTTTACAGATTTTTTTGAGTGCAAATAAACGTATATAAACTTACATACACTAACAGTATTATATTCCGATTTAGCCATTTGGTTGGCTTATAAATAATTTAATTTTAATCTAGTTTTATTCCCGACTGCTAAGGAAGGGTTACGTTTTTCGCGCGTATCTTGTATGTATGTATGTATGTAATATTCTTTATTACCTTATATCTCCAAAACCGCTAAACGGATTTACATATTTGAGGTATCGTTAGATTCGTATTAGCAACCCAAGTGTTCTTAGATCATGGCAGCTGCGGTACGCCATTGGACTTAGTGAAAAAAAAAAAACGTTTCGAATATGGGTATTCAACTAAAAAGAAAATAAACAAGCCTAATAGTTTATTAGGATTACCAGTCGGGACCTATAAGTAATTCTTCAATCAATAAAATTTTTACCAGGAAATCAATAAAGTCTTTTAATTTTAATCAGTTTTATAATGAAACAACTAAGAATGTCCATTGGCATTTTTCTTATTATCTCTATTTAAGGGGAAGACAGTTAATGTGTACAACGACGTGTGTGTATCGCTATGTGTGTTAATGTGTGTGTGTGTGTATGTGTTACAACTACACTTTCACCATTGAACTATTACGCACTACACTAACTCGAATGGCTTAATTCTCTTGAGTCTTCTTACTTTGTCCGTGTTGTCGAGGAGTTGGATTGCCTTGACGTTTATAAAGCCTGTGTTTGTGAGTTTCTGCATATTTCTTAATAACTATATCAACGAACTCTATGTTGAGGTTTATGTTGAGGTAGTGGTTTTTAATATACCATAGAGCATTAACTTTTTCTCTAAGTAAACGGAATAGACCGAGAGGAATTTAGTGATGCGTTACTTAACTTAAAGTCGAGTTATAATTTAACTTTTTTATAAGTTCCATAGATGGCGCTGTGCATCATTTTTGAATCGCGCTGGTAAGAGTTTTGGCTAAAGAATGACATTTGAAACGTCTTGGTTATATGATCGTTGATGAAAATATATATTTTTAAAGCACTATTGTTCATAGTACACAAACAATAGAACAATAAAGTAAACAAAATTAAATTGTTAGTCAAGATTACCTTCATAAATCATATCAACAGTTAAGTTTAAGTCGTATTTAATTCAACACAGAGACAAAGAACGATTTGAACTTCCAAAAAATATCAACTAAGTACAAAGATTCTTCAGTTCGTTCGTTTAATTAAAATAAGTCTATATTAACATACCTAAAAACATCCTTTTAACGTGTACTCTGTAGTAACTACATATTTACCAATTGTATATTCAGCTAATAATACATGTAACTAATTTAAAAACTGTACAGAAGTTAATATGCAGTGATTTTACAAAGAATATTATGAATCCGTACCCAAACGAATAATTTAATATTTAAGGCCGATTGTGAAGGAGTAAATTAAAATATTCACTGACATCAGCACATTTAACAGAGTTTTAAAATTAAAGATAAGACACATATTACAACATAGGCTAAAAGAACGTAATGTTACAAAAATATACAAGGAGAATAAATGATTAGCTTTATGTATCAATTAAAATAAAAACCAAAAACAAAAAAAAATTACACTAATGTAGTAAAAAAATCATATTTGAAGATTTCATTATAGTTGTCAGTCAATTCTGTTTATTAAATAAATAATTATGTAGTTCAAGCGGACGAAGCCGCGGGCGGCCGCTAGTAATTAATATGTAAGCGATTTGCAGCACAAATTTATTCTTTTATACAAAAAAAAACATGATAAATTACTTTTATTGCGAGATATCGGAGCTTTTGATGAATTTTCCGCTACTATCATCAGTCTAGCTCAACAGACTCGTGACTTCCTGTTTTCATTAAAACTTTTTAGATTATATATTTCAGGTCGATTTCCAATTAACTCGAGAAAATATAGTTACAAATTTTGATATTATATAATAAATCTGTGATATTTATTACACTCGTAGCAGAGAAGCACAGGGAACCTAGGAACCTATTTCACTTTTTATTTTGTTTAGGCAAGCATCACGTTTTACTGAGCAAATCAATTTTGATTTTAGTGTACACCTCATAATCTAAATTTTATGGCATTTAAAAAAACAACAAAAACTAAAGAAAAATATATAATCACTTCCGTTTACACTTAAACATTTCTCGTCTTTAATCAATATTGCTTCTTTTTTCATTTATACGTGATAAAGCGTTGGTGGTTTCAATTAATTACTTATAGTAGATATATTTGGGCGTAATAAAGTTAATTAAATATCTTCTTTCTCTGA
>DWQW01004027.1:0-20891 GCA_018249695.1 Heliconius erato demophoon | reverse complement strand
GTAGGTGGCGCCTGCGGGTGCCAAGAGTAGATAATCTATGGACAGATTGGTAAGTTTGTAGTACCATAGACTAAAATCACGGATGACTTCTTCACTCTAACACTGTGTTTTAGAAGACACATAATATTAAATATACCAATCATTTCTACGAGAGGGAATCGAACCTACAACTGTCACGTTTACAGTCACATGCTTGTGGCCTTGAGCCACGACTGGCGTCAATATGTATGGCTGTATATATCGGAGAGTAATTTGCTTACTGGTTCTATTAAACTACTACTCAAAATGCATTGCCTTTCAAAAAACGACAAGAAGAAAATAATATACAACTATGCTTTTCCTAGAATTAATAATATATGGAAAAATGTTCAGTTTTTAGGATTCCGTAGTTGTTAAGGAAAAAAGGTTACTTTTTTTAAGTCTGTCTGCTGTGGAGACTCTTTATCTCAGGAATGCTTGGAGATATCGAGTTAAAATTCAAACCTGAATAAATGATGATTTCCTGATAAAACAATATTTCTACATTTACTTTAAAAAAGATATGACCGCTTATTTTGCAAAAAACGCGTATTTAGACTCTATCAAGGAAATCAAAATTCACACTTCCGGTACTTTAGGTACTTCCAGTTGACCTAGAATTATGAAATTTGGCAGCAATCACCTATGAGTAGTACTAGCTCAGAAAACAATCTAAAACTATATGATTGTGGTTAAATCCTAAAAAATAATAGCCTTAAATACCAATAAATTAATATTTTGATATTATAAAGGGAATGGGGAGCCATGGCGCAGAGGGACAATTTGGCTGTAAACGCTACTGGTTGTAGGTTCCATCAGTTCCACTCGAGGATTTGAAATATTTATTTAAAATTTATAATTCCATTTCTTCGCTCTGGTACGAGGCAAAGTGCGGCGTTGAGTTCCTTCACTCAATACGCAAGGCCTCTAAAATTCGGCGGAAAATGGGGAACGGAGTGTCTTAACACTAGGGGTTCCCTCTACCTACCTTGCTGTGTGCAGGCACGGGATGCAGTGTGAAGCTAATAAAAAAAATATAAAGGGAATCAAAATAGGGTATTTCTAGCTAACCTATAAAATTTGGTGGCTAGCATCTACAGGTAGTACCTACTAGTTCAGGAAAAAAATCTGAAAACTATACATATTTTTTAGGTTAAATCCTAAAAAATAATAGCCTTAATATTCGCTAGAATACTATATAGATACTATAAAGGGAAATAAAATTAATAGGGTACTTCTGGTTAACCTAGAATTATGAAATTTGGCAACTAGCATCTAAAGATAGTACTAGTGCTAAAATAAATCTGAACTAACGATACATTTGTGATTGAATTCTAAAAAATTAATAGCAAAGGGGCAAAATTTGGTAATTAAGCCGCTATTTCGAGTAAGGTATCAGATGAAAGGGTCAGAGCCCTTATAAGCTAAGCTTGAATTTTAGACAAAGCTCACGACCTCCAATTTTTGTACGGAACTCTCGGTGGACGAGCCCGACTCGTATTTTTTTTCTATTAGTAACTTCCATATTTTCCTCCCGAATTTTTAATACGTTTAGTTTTGCAGTTGAAATTAACTCTAAAAGTTTGGGACATTTTTCATTTAATTTGAATAGTTTGGAACGAAAAGTAATTCTATCATGTCTTTGTTTTGTTTTATTAGTCACAAGTTTTTTTTTAGATTAACTTCACGCTATACAGCGTCACAGCCGCACACAGCAGGGTAACCTAGTGTTAAGACACTCTGTTCTCCACTTTTCCCCGAATTCTGGAGGCATTGCGTGTTAAGTGGCGGAGCTCAACGCCGCGCTTTACCAGATGGCGTATAGAAATATAAATTTAAATAAATATCTAATTTCCTTGAGTGGGAATCGCTCCCACAACCAGTCGCGTTTACGACACACTTGTGCCCCTGAGCCATAACTGGCCTCTGGAAGTTATTTTTTTGTATGTTTCCTATTTATCATTTAAAAGTTGCAAAATATTATTTAACTACCTAATTTTACAACTATTCCAGACTTAAACCTTTTGCTTGTCACGTTTTTTATTCACACATCATTCATTTTTTCCTTGTGGCAACGAAGATTGCAATTCAGTTGTCTTTTTTATCGTGGATGGTGAAACTCAATTTTGCAGTTTGTGAACCAGTCTGTGGACATTTCTACCTATCGGAGTTAGTCATATGGCTGTTCTGTTATTTTTTTATCGATCAAAAGAAAAGGTTTCCAGGAGGCGCGGGTTCGAGTCCCGCTACGTTCAAATTTTTATACGTTTTCTGAATAAGTATTTTTCTTTCCTAAGTGAGGAATAACACTTTAAAAATGTTTAATAAAGTTCTAAATTTTTCATCATCTTCTAACAAAAATTTAATAAAGAAAAATCTTGCTGCAGAGTCTTAAGCCGAAAATTGCCGTCTTTCTTCTTTTTCATATTAAAAATTAAATATGAATATGACGATTTTACGTAATAATTATGACAAACCACATGAAAACAGTTTATTTAGAATCGTGGAAATACCCTGTGCATTCGAGTTGGACCGGAGCCACGGGAGGGTCGAGACAGGCGGACGCCGCGACGCTGACTGCTTACTAGGGGACTGTTATACTGCATGTTGTATAATGCATTTTTCTGCTGTCTCCGCTTTTGTTTTAATGCTTTATAGTATAGGCTCAGATAGTAGTGAAATGACACTTCTTTCGCACTGTGTTTTTTAGAATTCCGTACATCAAAACATAGCACACTTACAATGCTAATAAAGGAAAAATGATAAAAATTAAAAATTTATAGAAAAATACAACCGATCACAAAGAAGCTGGATTTGCCCATCGAAGATACAATTTCAGGATTATAGGTTAACAGGAAGTACTACTTATATAAATTGACAATCTCAAGTTTGCAAGAATATGCACTTATTTTATATGAAATAAACTAAAAATATAAATGTCCTCTACATTTCGTAAGTTCCAGTTCCTTAGTGTTAAAGCTCTCTGTTTCCCACCTCAAGCTGTTACCAGAGATATTATAATAAAAATATTTCACTCTCATCGCCTTTGTAGCCAGTATTGCCGCAAAGTTTACTGTTTATGTGAATTTTGTCAGTACTTATTTAGAAAACGTAACGTTCTATGGAGAACGTATGGCTCAGTAGTCAGAGCGCCGGTTTCCGGGAGGCGCGGGTTCGAGTCCCGCTACGTTGAAAATTTTATACGTTTTCTAAATAAGTATTTTTCTTTCCTAAGTGTGAGTTAACACTTTAAAAATTTAAAAAATATTTTGTCAGTATGTTTTTTTGATGTGTACTCAGCTTTACATACGATTGCGTTATATCTATTACGAAACTGAAACGTTGATGCAGAAGCCCGTTTCCAAACGTACACATCTCTCTGGTGCATCGCTTTTACTTTTATTTTCAATTTCTGTTTTGTTTCTACATTGAATAGTATTTTATAGTTTATTTATTACGTATTTCAAATAGTTACAATTATTTTTGTCTTTATCAGCTTCACGCTGTATCCCGCACACAGCAGGGTAGGCAGAGGGTACCTAGTGTTAAAACATTCCGTGCCCCACTTTCTGCCGAATTCTGGAGGCATTGCGTGTTGAGTGGCAGAACTCAACGCCGCGCTTTATGTCTTTATTTTGGGAAAAAATCCTTGCGTTGTGTTTATATAGAGGCGGTCGTGCTTGCTACTGTAAATGATTAATTCCTTGAAATTGATTCGATTGCCATTCGAGGAAATAAATATTACATTTCCTCAAATTGGAATCGAACCCACAATCTGTTACATTTACAGTCACACGTTTGTGTCGCTGCGCCACGACTGGCCTCTAATATTTACTAATCGAAGAGGAAAACAAAAAATAATTTAATTCTGTAAAAACTAAAAGCTGAAGCTCTTTATAAAACACATTAAAGATTTTTTCCGTTTCAATGACGTCAAAAGAGAAGCACATCTTAACGATTCTGTGCTATTTATGTTTATGTAAGTGTTATTAAAATAGATTTGTTCAATTTAGAATTTCGTTATATTTATTATATATGTAAGGTATTTAATTATTATTACTTATAAAGCGACAACATTACAACATAGCTATTATAAATGTTCATAATATAATCATTTGTAATCACTTAATTTTTATCCTTTTGACACCCTAAGCCAGAGGAGGAGGCCAGTCGTAGCGCAGCGGCACGAAGTGTGACTGTAAAGCCGACTGGTTGTGGGTTCGATCCCCACTCGAGGAGATGAAATATTTACTTAAATTTATATTTCCATTTCTTCGCTCTGGTGTCGAGAACACTCAATGCCTCCAGAATTCGGCAGGAAGTGGGGAACGGAGTGTCTTAACACTAGGTTCCCGCTGCCTACCCTGCTGTGTGCGGGATACAGCGTGAAGTTGACACCCTAAACCACAAAAACTGAACCCACAAACATCGTGTGTGTCAGATATCGTCCACTGTGTTATGATGGCCTTGACAATACACGAGGATTAGATATTGTATTATTTATACGTACCTAAAGATGTACAAGTAAGATTTCTCTCTGACCTTTAACGGGGATAAGGGTGATCTATGGGTGGGTGACCTTAGGGTTACCTTACCATTAAGAATGTGATATAATATTTACATTCTAACAAGTATTGAATTTATTTGCGGGATTGCGTTTCGAAACTTTCTAGGGTTCCCACTTGAATAACAAAGTATTTTCATTTCCTACCTCTGATAAGAGGCGCGGCGCTGAGTTGCGCCATTTAACATGCTATCTCCCGTGTCTGTTCGTTCTGTCTACGCTCCCATATGCGGGATACAGCCTAAAGCTAAAATAAATAAATAATCAGCTTCACGCTGTATCCCGCATACAGCAGGGTGGGCAGAGGAAACCTAGTGTTAAGACACTCCGTTCCCCACTTTCTGCCGAATTCTGGAGATAAATAAATAAATTTATGAAACATCTTTCAAACAGGACTTTTGCAGTTACTACTTGATACGTTTCAACAAACAACCGCTATTCTGTCGCAAAGTGGACGAGCCTCCTGTGAAAAGACCTCAGACGAGGAAGACCAGACCGGAACACATCGTGGAGAAGGTGGAGCCTGAACCCGACTTGCCAGCTACTTTCACTGTTACTAAATTACTTAAAGTACGATATTTTTTTGTATTTTGTTGGGTTGAAGGCCCTAATCTCAGGAACTCCGAACTACTCGTTCGATTTAAAAAAATCTTTTGGCGAAGGATAGTCAATTTACTCGCTTTATTTTTTAAATTGAGAAATATTTTTTTTGCAAACAGAAAAGTATCTTTTCTGTTTGCAAAAAAAACTTTAAGCTTTATAAAGTTAATAGAGCTATACACTACAATGACGTAAAATTTACATATGTAGCTATATTCTATTCTATTTATATTCTTGTAATACGTATAGTCCTATTATGTACTTAAATCTCATAATACTTTCTTTTAATATTATGCAAAGAAATGTAATGTTGTAAGTAAACGAGCGTAAGAATTACAGACGCAGTTTGTAATACAAATACATACAAACTTTGTATTATAAATGTATTGTTAAAAATCGGAAGCGGGTAACGTTTTTAAAGAAAACACGTTAAAACACACATCGTCTATATGTTTCTAAACTATTTTGAAAGAGATTCTATGTAATTGCAATAAGTGATATGTATGTACAATACTTCACACTAGTTTCCTTCCAACAGGGGCCGTCACTTACAAGCGAGTGCCCCCGACTGACACAATTCCACTGCTTTTATAGTTATTTTCCACCTAAATCTACCCTCTTTTACACGAGTACGCTAACAGTATGTATGAAAACAAAATAAACTATTTTTTGTGGCTTTGCTCCAATAGTCAAAAGGTAATCACTAAAAGTTCTGTATGAGCTAGTTCCTGAGATTAACGCATTGAACTATAAAAATATAATATTAGTATAGATGTAGCTTAAAAAAAGTTTTTTAACCTACTTATTTAGAAAACGTATAAAAATTTGAACGTAGCGGGACTCGAACCCACGCCTCGAAACCGACCAGGCGCTCTGACCACTAAGCCATACATTCTCATCAAGCTATGTCGAAATTTTTGTACGCTTGTTAAAACTTATGTTGTTAGTATCTCTGTAGGGAGATTTTTACAAATTTCCGCTACCCAAAGATAATTACTAAGAATTATCGTTTGGCAAGAGAGAATACTATTTTCTAGATATTTTTAAACATTTTTTAAAGTGTTATACCACACTTAGGAAAGAAAAATACTTATTTAGAAAACGTATAAAAATTTGAACGTAGCGGGACTCGAACCCGCGCCTCCTGGAAAAAGTGCCTCCTTCCTAAGTGTGGAATAACACTTTAAAAAATGTTTAAAAAGTTTTTAACCTGTTTAAACCTAAAAAGTGGTAAAAAAAATTGTATTGCTAAGTGAAGTTTGTGAAAAGTTAGTACCTACTGCTTTCGAAAGTTTTGAGTAGGTACCCACTGTGTGTTTAACTTTTTGATGTTCGACGATTTTTGTAATGAAAAGTTTATGTTTGTGGTAAAATGAGATACGTTTTTTCTTAAGCTTCACGTTGTATCCTGAAAATAGAAGGATATGTAACGTATGTTGGTTCAATTTCGAAATTTGGAGATTTAACGTGCTAAATGGCGGAATTAAACTTATTACTTTGTTTTGTTATCAGAGCGAGAAAATTATAATACACTTAATTCCCCCGAGTAGGAATCGGACCCACAATCGTCGCTCTTACAGCCAGGCGCTGAGCTGCTGCACCAGACGGCAGGTTTTTTTTTATTTTGAGTTCCGCCACTCACCACGCAATGTCTCTAAAATTCGGCGAAAAATTGAAACGGAAGTGTCTTATAATTGGTAAGGGAAAAGGAAACTAAACACAACGTTCCCGAGTTCCCATTACCTACTCCGCTACGTGCGGATACAGCGTGAAGTATTTTTTATAAAGCAAAAAAAGCACGACGCGGTACATTCTCCTACAATTATTTTTATTTTCTAGGAGAATCTCCTCAGTAACTTAGAAGCCAACGTACCATCCACAGAAATGAAACCTCTGTCGGGTCTTCTCTCGAACATATCTCAGGAAAAGAAAAATATTGTCGAATTATTATACCAAGATATAATAAACCCTAAAGGAGTATCCTGGAACGATGTTAAAGGACTGGAGAGCGCTAAAAGTATATTGATGGAGTCTGTCGTTTTCCCAGTAAGGTAATTGATTTTTAGTTGGTTCAATTTCGATTTTTTTTATTCTTTCGCACTGTAATTCGACGAAAAGTGAGGAATAGAGTTTCTTAACTAGTGATAAGACACTCCGTTGATCCTTTCTCCACTTTTCGTTTCGTTTAGCGGCGTAACTCAACGCTACGTTATGCCCTTATACTAGAGCGAGGAAATTAAAATTCTCGAGTAAGAATTAAATTGTCGCGCTTACAGTCTGACGCTGTGCCGCTTCTTTACGGACGTCAAATTTAATTTCATATATTATTGTTAATATCGTTATTGTATTATTCCCGACTGCTAAGGAAGGGTTATGTTTTTCGCGCGTATCTTGTATGTATGTAATATTCTTTATTACCTCATATCTCCAGAATCGCTGAACTGATTAACATATTTGAGCTATTGTTAGATTCGTATTAGCAGCCCAAGTGAACCCTTAGATAGGTGACGTTAAAAAAAACAATCATGGTGGCTGTGGGACGCCATTAGACTTAGTGATTTTTTTTTCCTTTCGAATATACCACAATATGGATATCAAATTCAAGAGCTCAATACGAGGATTTCAAAAAGGTATATCATGACTATCATTACCATAATGAATCCTAACAAAAAAGTGAAAAATAAAAAAATATTTGTAAAAACAAAAACCCCGACTGCAGAAAACTAAAAAGAAAATAAACAAGCCCAACAGTTTATTAGGAATAACAGTCGGGACCTATAATAAGTAAGTATAAGAAAGTGGGGAATTCTTCAATCAATAAAATATTTGCCAGGAACCCCGCATAATTTAAAGAGGTGCCGACTGTTAATTCTAATAAACTATTGGGCTTGTTTATTTTCTTTTTAGTTTTCTGCAGTCGGGGTTTTTGTTTTTACAAATATTTTTTTAGGAATAAAATATGGAGTAATACAACAACGAAATACACTTAATCTAGTAATATTACTATAATATTAAATTTAAATTGTTATTATTACCATTGTACCATCGTTGATCTCAGTGCAGTTAGGAAACATGTTGTCTGTGCTATGGTTGTCGGTTTATATTCTACTCAGGGGAATGTTTGTATGTAAAAAAAAATCAACTTTATTTAATTTAGTGTGGACGTTGTTTTTAAATTCTGTGTATATCCATATATAAGTAGATATTAGTTTTTATTTCGAAATTATGAAGGTATTCCATTTACATCGATGGTCTCTAGGTAAGATATTGAAAGCGAAAAATCACAAATATTTTTATCACTTATTTAAACTACTAAGAAGTGTAGTTTTAATGATGTTTTTTATTTAATAAAATAGTAATTTATGTGGTTTTTTAACGCTTATGTAATCGAAAGCTAACCTTGTTAGTAGTTTAAAACAACAATAAAAGATCCGTGCTATTTTTTACTTTCGGTACTTTACCTAGGGTCCGTCCATTTTTTATCTTATATTGTTTGTTTTTCTGCGATTTTTTTATTTTTTTTATTTGACTTACTCTGGTAGTAAGTGTGTTAGTCTATTTATATCATATCTTGTAAACTTAATTTGATCCACTTCCTATAACTTACATGTAATCAATATCGTTAATTCAAAATGGCCGCCATAACAAAATGGTGAATTACATTTTTTTTCACAACCCACTTAATATAGATATCAAATGAGAGGGCTTTGTAAAACACAATACACCACGCAAAAAACATCTAGAAATATTGTATTTATAAAAAAAAAACAAATCATGCCGTATCCCGCACACTGCAGGGTAGACAGAGGGATCCTAGTGTTAAGACAGTTCGTTCCTCACTTTCTGCCAAATTCTGAAGGCATTGTGTTGTTGGCATGTTGAATGGCAGAACTCAACGCCGCGCTTGTCCTCGGCACCAGAGGGAAGAAATGGAAATATAAATTTAAGTAAATATTTCATCTCCTCGAGTGGGATCCGAACCCACAACCAGTCGGTTTTACAGTACAGTTTGTGCCCCTGCGCCACGACTGGCCTCAAAAAAATTTATTAATATTAAATTTTCCTATAAGAAAATTTACTTTCAAATAACTACGAGGAAAGATTTTATTCAAAGCTCATTTGCATTAAATACGTTTAAGTGAAGAGTAATGAATGCGGCTCTAATTATTTTGATGAAGACGCTCCTAAGGCTCTTAAGCTTTAATTCATTAAAGCTTGACTTAGGATACTCTTCTTATACGTTTTTTAATGATAGGATAGGTAGGTACTTATGAAATTACTTTAACGTAAGATATTTTTTTCCAGCTTCACCCTGTATCCCGCACACTGCAGGGTAGGTAAAGGGAACCTAGTGTTAAGACACTCCGTTTTCCACTTTCTGCCGAATTCTGGACGCATTGCGTGTTGAGTGTCAGAAGTCAACGCCGCGCTTGTCTTCGACACCAGAGCGAAGAAATGGAAATATAAATTTAAGTAAATATTTCATCTCCTCGAGTGGGGATCGAACCTACAACCAGTTGGTTTTACAGTCACACTTTGTGCCCCTGCGCCACGACTGGCCTCAACGTAACATAAGACAGATAGTAAATAGTTATATTTTTTAACAAAATAAACCGATTTTTTCAATTTCAACCGGATCCCATAATTAGAATCTAAGCAAATTTTCATGAAACCACCCTTGAAGGGTACCCTTTCCTATAAAAAAAAAGGATCATCCAAATCGGTTGGCGTGATATTGAGTTATTCGTCCAGTCAAACATACTTAATGCAAAATTTAAGACTTTGCAAATGCAAAATAAGATGTTATTTTTCCATGGATACCATTGTCAGAAATAGCCTAAACTGAAATGAGACACGGGAAGCACTAAATTTCAATTAAAAAGAGGATAATCTAAATCAATTCATCTAATTAAATTGATAACCTAAACCTTTTACAGAAATCAGTGAGTTAAAAAAAATGCTAAACATAGCAGGAGCAGAGTAGACAGAAGGAACCTGAAAATCTAGTGTTCAGATATTCCATTCCCATTAAGATACTTCCGTTTCCTCACTCCTTTCACCACTTTCTGCCAAATCCTAGAACCATTGCTTGTTGAGCAGCGAAACCTAACCTTTGCCTTGTTGCTAAAGCGAGGAAATGAAAATATTAAATATCTCATTCCCCAAGTGGAAATAGAAAAAAAATATTATTCTTGTGTAAGAATGTTTGCACGCTATATCCAGAATATTTCAGATTTTAGATAGTTTTGTTTAATGTATCTCTCCAGGTACCCCGAGATGTTCACTGGTCTCCTGGAGCCGTGGCGCGGCGTGCTGCTGCACGGCCCGCCGGGCGCCGGCAAGACGCTGCTGGCGCGCGCTGTGGCCGGCGAGAGCGGGTGCACCTTCTTTAACGTCACCTGCGGCACTGTCGTCAACAAGTGGAGGGGCGAGTCGGAGAAGATTGTGAAGGTGTTAAATATTTGGTTATAAAAGGGCTGGTAAAACCTTTGACCATCATAACGCAGACGTAAAAATTTATATTTAATAATTTCACTAATTATTTTCCTCTATTCTGCAGGTTTTATTTGAAATGGCGTCATACTACGCCCCGTCGATCATCTTCATCGACGAGGTGGAGACGCTGGCGAGCGAGCGCGGCGCAGAGCACGAGGCCTCACGGCGTCTCAAGGCGCAGCTGCTTGTTGAGCTCGACGGGGTTACTCAGAGGGATGGCATAGTCTTTCTGCTTGTTAATTCTAATATGCCGTGGTAAGTAAAGACCAGAGTGTCTTAACACTAGGTTTCTTCTGCTTACACTGCTGTGTGTGGAATATAGCGAGATTAAAAAAAAGTTGACAAAAATCTAACTCGATCGTCGAAGGTTCCGTACTAATTTCATGATTGTTGATCAACGGGAAGGTGAATGTGAAAAGTTGATAAACTTAAGTTTATAGGCGTAGGTCCCATTTTGGGCAGATGGACACACAGGGAGAGAAACGAACAACAAAATTATCCCATCAGGATTCATTTTTTATTTAAGTTACGGATTTCCGTAAAAAAATTAAGAAAAAATTGAGTAGGTCAATAATTCTTACCTTATATATGAAAATTATTATTTAAATGGTATGGCTTATGTTGCTTAATAAATAAATAAATTTTAACAAAAATATAACAACAATAAGTTTATTAATAAATAAAATAAAATAAAAGTTTAACCTATCACAAAAAAATCCGGAAACCAGGAAAAACATTCTATACATATTAGGAACAATTTTTGTCGTTTGCAGGGAAATCGATTCAGCCATGTTACGGAGATTGGAAAAAAGGATATACATACCGCTACCGGACTTCAAAACAAGAGTGGAACTTTTCGAAACTTTCCTAACTTCAAAGAATATAGAGTTGATACCAAAAATTAATTTTGAGGAACTGGCGACCAAAACTGAGGGGTACTCGGGAAGTGATGTAAAACTTGTATGCAAAGAGGCTTTAATGTGTAGCGTGAGGAAAATGTTGCCTATTATGGGTAAAAGTAAGTAATTAATTTCAGTTTTATTTTAGCTTCGTGCTGTATATAGTATAATAGGTTAGGTGGAGGAAACTTCGTGTTAAGACACTCTGTTTTCTACTTGTTAGTAGTGCGAGGAAAAAAAAATAATTCATGCCCCCCACTCAGTGGGAGTCGAAGCCATAACCGTTTGCAGTCCAGTACCGCTGCGTCACAATGGCCTCTAGCTTAACATAATTATTATTTAAATTTAATTTAAGTTGTGTATATAGCGTAGTCTAACTCTTCTTGATTACTCACCCATAAATTATGTAAAAAAGGGAGGCACGACATTTTTTTTCTGAACATAGAATATTGAAACTCTGTCCTACAATAACCACCTCTATTTTTGATTAATAAAATAATTTGATTTTAAAAAAAAATCAGTGAATAAAAATACATTATAGTGCTCTATGACAACGTCAGACCGTAAACGTGACAATTGTAGGTTTAATCCGGACCCATTTGTTTTAGTTTCTTTGCTCAGACAAAGCGCGACGTTAAGTTACACCGCTTAACGAGCAATGTCTTAAAAGCTGACGGGCTGCGGAATGTCTTAATTTTTTTTATAAAATATTTGTAGACACTTCAAATCGAAAAGAGAAGATATCTCTCTCAGATATTCTCACAGCGATAGAGAGAACGAAACCTGTGTCTAAGAACTTGGCGAAGAAACATGAAACCTGGCAGAATGAGATGGGATCTTCATAGAAGTTGTGGTTGTATAATTTTGGGTTTTTTATATATATTAATCGTGGATTTGAATCTCGTAATATTCGTTATATTATGACAGGTTCTTTATATTTCTGATGAATAAAATATTAATTTCTTACGTGTTATTTATTTTTATTTTTAAATGTTGTATTTAATTGTGCAGGTACCTAATTATTAATTCAAATATATAACACGAGAACAGCGAAATTTTTCTAGATGAAATGAAATATTTTTAAACTTTCGCCTATTAAATAAAATCATATATTTAGGTATGTATTTCCTTTTCATTTTAATATTAAAAGGCCAATCGTAGCGCGGAGGCACAAATTTATGTATATTTTATAAATCAAATATCAATATTGGTCATATTTTTTAGTTCGAAACAATCAAAAATTCTTATAGAAATTACGATAACATCGTAAAAAAACCATATTAGAAGTCATTATAGTTGTCAATCGATTCTGCTTATTAAATCAATAATCATGTATTTTAAGCGGGCGAAGCCGTGGGCGGGCCGCTAGTCTTAGAATAAATGGCCTAAAATAAAAAAGTAGACAAATACTAGCATTCCAGGATAATATATCTAGTATTAAAATGAAATTTCTATAACATCAACTTATATAGGTATATATGATATTTAAAACGCATTGATATAGAGATTATCATAACATTCTCTTATTATTTGTTCTTCGTTTAGAAGAACTGGAGAACGGTGAGTTTTTACACTACGTTATACTTGTCTCGTCGAAAGAGACTATAAGATGAATATCCAAGACAAATACAGGCATTCCTGGAAAATAATTCTAGTAGATACTAAAATTGATTGGTCTCAACAACCCGCTGGAACATCTCTATGAATATTCATTCAGATTTGGAGAATCTTAAACGGAATCCCTTACAAGCGTATCTCACTTGCAGAATTAGAAGCTCCACTCAAGCCAACTATCTACTGTTCCTAAATATATTAAATGAATTATTACATTCATTTAATACGTTTGTTATGTATTTTAAATGAAACTATTTGAACTGGATTAATCGCGTATATTTTAAATTATACATTTTGGAAACCCGTCGTTTCGAACACTTTGCAGTAGTCCGTGGTCACGGGTAGATTCCAGTCTAACGTCGGGTTTCCAAAATGTATAATCTAAACTATACACGATTAATCCGGTTGAAATAGTTTCATTTTAAAATGTGTAATAATCTTGAAAATCAAAGAACTTATTATGTATAGTTATATACTTTCTCGAGAAATGCTGTATCGAACACTAAAATAATTTCAATTAAAATCTACAGTTTCTGAGATTAGCACGTTCCACTAAATACACTCTTCAGCTATATAATCTTAGCATCAGTTTCACATGTAGGTTACTTATGATTCAAAACTTAATATTTTGTTATTGATGAAACGCCGAAAAAAAATCCAGTTTTGCCATTACATTCAAAAGATTGACGGCTAACGTTACTATGACATATATGTATATTTATATAAACAACAAAATAGAAAAAAGTAATGAAATTAATAAATAGTTATTTCTGCACTCTCGAGGCAAAACGCGGCGTTAAGTTCTGTCACTCAACACGCAATGCCTTCAGAATTCGGTGAAAAGTGGGGAACTGAGTGTCTTAACACTAGAGTTCCTCTGCCTACCTTGTTGTGTGCGGGATACAGCGCGAAGCTGATTTGATTTTATTTTAATAAATCATTTCATTATTTGTCATATATTTATATTGTTTGTTATAAATATTAAAATAATTTATATTTAAATACTACATAAATTTGCCAAAGCAATTTAGTACATAAGTAATATATTAAATGAAAATGTTGTGTATACATTTCTTGAGTAAGTGTATTACTATATAAGATTGGAATAGGCATTTTGATGTGTCCCACTGTATTAAGACAGGATAATAAAATAAAACACGATATAGACTAATCAATTTAATTGCATCTAAATGAACATTTCCTCTATATAAAAATTTAAAAATATTATAATTTATACATACAAATACAATAAACAGCTCAATTCCTATAATACTTTAAATATTATTATTATTATATTATGTTAAAATAAAAAAGGAACATTTACTACAGATTATGTTATTGATTTAATGAAGTATTTTTTTAATATTATAAAATCATTCGTCATTGACTAGAAAAGAGCCAGCTTTAGTAGAAGCTTATGAAAATATGTTTTTTTTAAAGTCTGATATTCTTAGATAGCTTAAAAATTAATAAAAAAATCTGATCAAATAAAAAAAAATCACAACTTACGATAGTTTAAAATATAACTAAAATATATATTTCTTTTTTTTCATACATATATTATGACTTACAAAAACCATTTTAGATTTTAACTTTTAAGAAATTAAAATATATATTTTTTTACTGTGAATGTGATATAATGATTTTGGCACCGACAAGAAAGGCATCTATGTGTTATAAAAATATTTTTTCCTATAGTATATACTATATGATGCAAAAAGTGCTTAAATTTTTCTTCTAAATCTATCTGTAATTATTAATAAAAACATAAACTAGAACTACTAACATAATGCAAAAAT
Organism: Heliconius erato demophoon; assembly: GCA_018249695.1. Taxonomy (NCBI): domain Eukaryota; kingdom Metazoa; phylum Arthropoda; class Insecta; order Lepidoptera; family Nymphalidae; genus Heliconius; species Heliconius erato. The sequence goes on along the minus strand of DWQW01004027.1, from coordinate 5,901 downwards.
AAGTTAAAAATACAGACGAACACATATCTTTGAAGTTACGGTATGTATATATTATGTACGATGTTACAGCGTTTTGATTTAAAAAAACTTTAATTTACCAGTAAATATCAATATTTACCAATATTATTAAAGGTATACATACACCTTTATTAGTATTGGAAATTATTAATTTTCACTAGGCAATTATTATAATTAAAAATTGTAATGATACTATTACTAATATTAATTCAATAAAACCTTATAATTTTAAGAAAAAAAAAATTATAAAGACGATTTACGTCTAACTTTAAAGCGGTAGATTTTAATTTTATTTGTTTAGTTTCCTGTTTTTATGAAACCAGAGTAAAGTTTGAAAATTAAAGACAGAGACGAAGACTAATGTAAGTTTATACTAGTTTAAACTAAAGTTTATATCAAACTTTAGTTTAAATCAGTTTAACAGTAAATAATTTGTAATTCAATATCATGTATCATTGAATGAAAAATGTCTTTGAAAATTAAAATAATTGATTTTTTTTTATGTTTTTCGATGTCAACTGCTCTTCTTTAGATTTTTTGCAAAAGTTACTCCTCAGTTCAAATAACATATTCTTTAATACTAAAACTAAGTCATATTCAACACTAATAATTTATGTTGAAGATAAAAAATAAAAAGAAAGTTTATAATGTTCTACAATATATATAAAATAAAATAAATCCGCTTCACGTTGTATCCCGCACACAGCAGGGTATGCAGAGAGAACCTAGTGTTTAGACATTCCCTTCCCCACTTTCTGCCGAATTCTGGAGGCATTGCGTGTTGAGTGGCAGAACTCAACGCCACGCTTAGCCTCGACACCAGAGCGAAGAAATGGAATAGAAATTATTACAATATATATAATAATGGATAATTTCGATTATTGTTAAATTGGTTACATATATTTACATCATCAAGAGATATTATAATATTAATCTTCTTTTTATGTATGGTATCATTTTTTTTATTTTATCCCTATTGTTGCACCTTTAGAATTAAAATTATGTTACTCAAAATGGATATTTAATGTATACAAGATTTATTATTATAATTAAGAGACCGCAACAGCAAACGTGCGACTGTAGTGTAGCGACGAATTGTGAGTTCGACTCCCACTTGAGGAAACAAAATATTTACATTTTTCCTATTTCGTAATGTATACGAGCCTCGTAATTGAGATAACTTAGGTAATCACAAAATGTTAGTTTTAGTTCACAAAATATTATTAATTTTTTTTTTAAATTCATATCTGTATTCTGAAGCAGCATATTAGCAGCCTTTCACATTCTGAGAGTATATTCGAAATCTATCAATTTCATATCACTAGTTCAAATTAAAATCAATTTATATTTCAAAGATACTTTGAAAAATATATTATTTATTAAATCACAGATTAAAATATTTAAAAGATTACGTTTAAACATTTAAAATAGTCCGAGAGGCGGCATTTATTATATGGAGTAGAAAATCAATAATAATATGTAAGTTTAGTCAGTCGAGAAATTAAATTAAATATTAAAAAAATGATTAATGTATACGTTTTATACAGATAATTCTCACTAGAAGAAATTTTTGAAGTTTTTTTAAACTTGTAACCACTATACTATTTGTTTTATTTAGGTCAACACGGCGGAAGTATTTAAATCAATGAACAACTAATTTTGATTATTTTTCTATCATTTTGATATGTTGTAAAAATTTTAAACAAACACAAAAAAAAAAGATTTTTTATTTTTATTTCTCTTATATTGATTTAATTTTATTTATTTTAAATATTTATATGTAGATAAGAGGCATTTGACAAAATAAGAGGAGAATGGACTATTTTAATATACATCACATACCTTCTACCAGTTTTAAAGTAAACAAAATTGTGTTATTAGAATAACACATTTTTTTTTCAACATTTTTAAAGTGTTATTCTACATTCAGGATTGAAAAATATATATATTTACATAACATATAAAAATTTGATAAGTTTCTAAAGAAAACATAACTAAAAAAAAAGAAAACATAAAGAAAACGTAACTAAAAATTATCCAAGAATCTAAAAAATATTGTACAATCTTTTCCTACTCAACCAACCTTTATATACAAAACAGTGTAAGAAAAATAAATAAAAAAAAACATCAATATTACCCTTACAAAAAAACAACATACATACAAAAAAATACCCCCGCCAGTGTTGCCACATCACTTTAATTACTCCTATATATAAAATATAATAGCCGGTATTTGTCCATCTTCTACGGACGTGCCATTATTATTTCCTGCCGCGTAAGAGAATTGAAACACTACTTTCTCTCCGTTATTACAATCTACGGTCACACGGCGTAAGCCTCTCGTGCCGTAATACGAATCTGTACCCTGAAAAAAAAATTGGCTATATAATGTGAGACCGCTGTTATTAAATCCAAATTCTATGAAACATAATTAGTATTGTAACTAGCTAACTAGCGACGCAGGCGCGGCTTCGCCCGCTCATAATTATTGTTTTATTATAATGAATTATACAAAATCATTACACAAATTGTAGCTTACCTATATTACTGTTAAGTATCATCTAACACTGTTCAGTAGTTTTTGCGTGAAAGTGGAACAAACATCGATCCTGACAAACTTTCAAATTTATAATAGTGGGAAAATACAATCCGTGATTGGTCTCAATAAAAATAACCAATATATAATAAAGATATAGTTGAGGTCATCTCCTTTAGCAGCTCAGTGCCTAACAGTAAACGTGACGGTTGTAGGTTCGATTCCCACTTACGGAAATTAATTATTTACATTCCCTCGCTCTGGTTTGAGATATTGCAAGACGAGTGGCGGAATTCAATGTCAGGTCTTTCTACCATACCAGAGAGCAAAAAATAATTTAAATACAATCATTATTGCTCTTAGTGGGGATCGAATATGTATCCATCGTGTCGACAATTGAACCATTAACACTGCGCCATAATGGCCGTAAATACATAAATACCTTAAGTTTAGCACTAGCGATATATGAAGTATTTGGTAGAATTTCCACAGGCTCTTTGAACATGGCACGGAATGTGTCATCGGTGCCATCGCAGCAGAACGTCGTTGTGTTGGAGCCACAGACTTTTTTGGTTGCCAGATGGATTATCTGTAAAAAAAATATTATTTTATTAAATAACTAGCGGCCCACTGGCGACTTTGCCCGCATACCATTAATAATTCTATTATTTTGTTGCACTTGCCATAAGATAATCAATATAAATTATATAAACAATATAATTTATACATTACAACAATTGAGAAAGTGATTGGCAAAAGTGCAAGCACTATATACGGCTACTGAATGTTATATATATATATATATATATATATATATATATATAGCGTATAGCACCGTTCTTGAAGAACATAGCTTTCATACAAAACCAAAAATAAGTAAATCGGACCAGTATATCCAGAGATTTAAGCGTTCCACCAACCAACTCTTCCGCTTTATTGTATTAGTATATACAGGGTGGAAGTGTCAGCACCACATTAAATGAAACCATAGTTTTAACTACTCTATAAAAGCCTAATATAATTCAGAAAAAAATAAATTCCCAAAAATGAAAAAGTTTTTTTTTCAAACAAAATAAATAATAAAATTGCCATTTTAAAACAAAACGTCATTTGTAAGGATGACGCACGCACACATAAACCTATCAAAGGAACACCGCCGCACACGCCTCATTTCGAAATCGAGTTGTATGTATTGGCGATAAAATTCAAAGTTGTTTAACCTTTAGTAATATTTTTGTAGTAGTAAGTGTTTATGTTATTGGGACCTATACTTTCTTTTATTCGCTTTTGTACAGAGGCAAAGCGCGGCGTTGAGTTCCGCCATACCTCCAAAATTTGGCGGAAAGTGGGCAACAAAGTGTCTTAATACAGGTTCGCTCTGCCTACCCCAATGTGTGGGAAGCTGATTTTTTTAACTTATTAATTTTACTATACTTTAGTACTTAATAATAATAATAAAATCAAACACTTACTTGCAAGTGAACTTCATACTCCGTCGGTCCGAAATAAGATCCATAAAGTCCGAATCCCACCACAAAAATCCTCTGATCCACTGTGAACCTAATCCTATCTGTGGTACCACTATACCCCCAACGGGATTCAGTCTGAGAGAACCTGTTCACCGTCAACTCTTTACCAGTCATACAACATCTAGGCGTATCCAAGAATCCCACATTCGGCTTGGGATTAACAGTGAAATATAGGAACAGTTGTACTATTTCTCTATCATCTAGTAGTCCACTCTGGGCGGGTCCCATTGCGAATTCCTCTACCGACATTAGGGGAAACCGAATCGCGTGAAAGGCCCTCCCTAATACCATTCTCTGATTGTTTGGCGTTACGGGCAACTGTCGACGTATACATTCCGCTTCTGACCATCTTAGGACTGCCGCGAATATTTTCGCTTCACGAATTCTTAATGTATCCCTGGAAAAAATATTAAAATATAGTTTTTCTATGTTCCTGATCAATATTTTAAGAGAGTGTCTGAGAGGGAGTATCTTTATAATAGGTTCCTGCCAACCTATATATAGGATACAGGGTGATGCTAAAAAACAAAAGATTTATTCCCACTAGCAGTCAAGGGATGGCATTAATATGAAACAACAAACACATACTAAAGATAATTAGGGAAATTTGAACTGAATTAACTTCTTGTATGCTTATAACAATAAAATAAAATTATAAGGCTTTTATAAGTTTTTACATTTTCCTATGTGTAAAGGTCCTCTAGGAGAAAACTTAGTGTTAAGTCCTGTCTCTGTTGCCCACCTATCTACTCATTAATGAAATATTGCATATTTTTTTAAAATTTTAAAGTGATATTCCACACTTAGGAAAGAAAAATACTTATTCAGAAAACATATATAATTTTTTTCTAAATAAACATAATAATTTGGCATAATTCAGCAGAAAGTGAGAATGGAATGTCTTAACACTAGGTTCCCTCTACATACCCTGCAGTGTGTGGGATACAGGGTGAAGCTAATTTATTTTTTTAAATAAAGATTGCATCTTGCATGGTGGAACTCAACATTATGTTTAATGCAAACATGAGTCCTGTCTTCGAGACAGAGAGAGCAAGATTAAAACCTGCATGTCTTGTGCAGTTTCCAAAAGGTACAAGTTCAATTCTGCTAAATTAGAATTTACATGTTTTCTAAAAAAGTAAATCTCCCATTCTCAGCTATAAACTGAGTCATCTTAATTTTTTCATAATTACTTAATAAAACTGAATAAGGAAAATAAAATGCATGATGTTTGCTTGATGTTGTGAAATATCTTGACTGATGCAATCATAAGAATTATTTAGTTAAAAACATTTAATTGATATGAAACTTTTTAAACTGATGCAATATATGTATATTAAATATGTTTCATAAATTGAATACAGGATATCAATACATTGTAACTTAACAATGCACTTACTCTACTGAAATAGTAAAATTACTAATAAAATATTAAAAAAAACATTCTTCTTAAATGGGAATCAAGCCCACAATCAACATATTTACGACAAAAAGGTATCCTAGTAGACTACAACCAAGAAGGATGGTTTTTCATGTAGCAAATAATAAAAAAAATTTTTTACAGACCTTTCTAAAACAACATTTAATGTGTCTTGATCTATATCAGTAAAACCTTCGGCATTTAAAGCATCTGTAGTATTTTTATCAATCATTTCCAAACACAATGCAGCTAGCTGTGGCTCGTCAAACAACCTCGCTTGGGTTAAAAGTAAAAATGCATTATCTGTACCAAGATTGCTTTTAAGAAAATCCACACAATGCTCTTCTAAAGCAGCCACTGCATATTTCTTAGCTGTGTACAAAGTTGTCATGACACTT
>DWQW01004026.1:0-20895 GCA_018249695.1 Heliconius erato demophoon | reverse complement strand
GTAACATTATCTCTTTTACCGTACAACCTCCTTCGTGTTTTCTCCATACAACGTGACATTGGCGAAGTGATATGTGCTCTACTGGCACGCTCGGAACGCCATAATCGAAGAACCAAACCAAACCAAGGTTCCCTTATCCACTTTTACTGTAATTGATATAAATCCTCAGTTATAAATCAGTTCAATTAGTTCTAATCCTATAACAACAATATCTGTACGATTGTTATTCTAATTGGCTAATTCTGAGTGAAATATTGCCGTAGAGAAATTTGTCCGTTGGCTTAGTTGGATTTTAAAGAGCTACGGTTCAAATCTATTTCTTATACAGCGGATCTAAAAGGTTCGAGTATTTTTTTTAGTTTCACGCATTATCTCGCATATAGCGGGGTAGGCAGAGGTAATTAAGAATAAAGGACACTGCGTTCCCTACTTTTTGGTTACTAAATTCTGCTTACACTGTTAACCTGAAGAAATTTTAGCGAACATCAATTCATAAAGATGGATAGAGGCCAGTGGTGCAGGAACAGATGCAGGGCTAAACGTGATGATTATGGGTTCGAAACCTACTCGAAAAAGACATATTTATTATTTTTATATTTCATCGTTCTGGTAAAGGGACAAATGAGTCCACTCAATATGCGATGCCTTTTGCTTAAATATAAAAAAAAGAAACCAGAAGTATTTAATGGGAATACAGTATATCAACACTAGGCTCCCAGGTTCCCTCTGCTCACCCTGCCATATATGAGAAATAGCGTGAAGCTAAAAAAAATATCACCACTATTTCGATTATAACCAGATACTTCCCTGCCACAATGTTGTCATAAACAAATAATACGATATAATTAAAACATAATAGAATTTCATATCAAGGGGCAACAATTGACCGAAATTGAATTTCGTCTCGTAATAGCCTCCCTCCTATTTGAAACACCATCAACGTTTTAACGAAGTCATTAACTAAAATTTCTACTTTCATTATTAAACATTTAAAATAAAATTAAAACCTATAGTGGCGCAGGAGCACAAGCGTGTAACTGCAAACGCGACGGTTGCGGGTTCGATTCCCACATAGAGCGAATTAAATATTTATTATTCTTATTACTTACCGTTACCGTTACCTTGCTCTGGTAACGTAGTAAAACGCGGCATTCGATTCCGCCACTCAACTAGCAATGTCTCCAGAATTCGTCACAAAGTGAGGAACAAAATTGTCTTAATATAAACGGATTGACGTTACACTAGGTTCCCAAGCTTCTTCTGACTACCTTCAGGATAGGAGGTAGTCAGAAGAAGCTTGGGTAGTATCCCGCACATAACAGGTTATGTGCGGGATACTGCGTGAAGCAAAAAAAACTTTGCTGAGTACTGAACTCTACGCCGCCCTTGACAATGTCCAAAGCGGGGAAATAAAATTTAAGTGGAAAAAAATTATAAATAAAAATAACCTTTAAAAACTAATGTAATCAATATATTTCATCAGGAATATTTAACATTAATAGTACAATAATATTAACTTAATATAAACATAATTATGTTTAAAAAAACAGACCTTTGATATATGTTCAAAACAATAAATTTTACAAAATATATAGATTTCTTTCGATCAGCTCTAATAGCTGGCTTTTTGGAGCTAACGGTACAAATGATTATCTCTAATGTTACTCACGATTTCAGGTTCCCAACGATCACCATTACTTAACAGCTTCTCCTTATTATAAAGCAATTCTTCATGAGTTTCCGTAGAATATTCAAAATTTGGACCTTCTACTATGGCATCGACAGGACAAGCTTCTTGGCAATATCCACAGAAAATACACTTTGTAAGATCTATATCGTATCTGACAGCCCTTCTAGATCCATCTTTACGTTCTTCTGCTTCTATAGTAATAGCTTGAGCTGGACAGAAAGCCTCGCAAAGCTTGCACGCTATGCACCTTTCTTCTCCAGAAGGATATCTTCTTAAAGCATGCTCTCCTCTAAATCTGGGAGATATGGGGCCTTTTTCGAAAGGATAGTTTATTGTGGCTGGTTCTTTGAACACGTGACCTAGAGTTACGGCAAATCCTATAATACAGAGTACAATTGAAGTAATATTAAAACTTTTTTTAGATGCTACATTATGTTACGTCGTCGTCGTCGTAATTTATGTCCTCATCATAAGTTATTAAAATTCGTACTTGAGAAAAATCCAGCCAGATAACCAATAAAAAAGTATTTATCCCATAAAAGTATCTATCCCTATAGGTGCATGTGGATAACAATTTGATTAATAATTTTTATATGAAATGTTTTTGTAACCACAAATTATTTTTATATATACATTCTCTACAGCGAGCAAAAAAAGTACTCACTTGAAGAAAGAAATATTTGGCGCACAAACGTGCTACTGTAAACGCGATTAGTCGTGGGTTCGATTCCCACACGAGGAAATAAAAGAATAAAAAAAAATGTTTCCTCCCTTCGGTAACTAGGCAAAGCAAGGCGTTATATTCCGCCAAACAACAGGTAATGCCTGAGGTATTGATTAGAAAATGGGGAACGGAAGTGTCTTGACACTAGGTACTCTCATTCCTTCTGCCTACTCTGCTATATGCGGGATACAACGTGAAGCTTAAGAATAGAAAAAAATATTCCCCAACTAAATTCAAAGATTATTTTACATACATACATACATTTAACTTACCTCTGGCTATTTCGGTCCAGAAAAGCGTTTGAGAGGCTCTATCGACGAAATCTTTTAAAGTGGTATTAGGTGGTTTATCGTTTACATATATAAAATTTACATCATATTTAGTTCTAGGACAGCAATAAAATGGTGGATATTGGGGACACGGTGGGCAGGGATTACAGCATTCTTGCTCCGGGGGGTCCGGAGCACAAGGGTCAGTGCAGGTACGAATTTGGAGTAATCTAGGAGTTGGTTTATATAAACGTGTTATGTATTTAAACATTATTTATTCATATGATATACAAATTGATAGTTTGACATTGAGTTTGACATATTATATATATTTTTTATTTTATTAAGATTAAAGGGCTTAATATATTACAGCCAGTGTTCATAGATTAATTCTTTAAGACCCCTTTAATTTTTTTTTTTAATTTTTGAGGCCGTCATGGCGCATTGGCAAAAGCGTGTGACTGTAACGCAACGGTTGTGGTTTCGATTCTCACTCGGGGGAATCAATTTTTATTTAGTAATGTTATCATTTCTTCGCTCTGGTACCAATAAAATGTGGCGTTGAGGTTCGCCACACAACACGCAATGCCTCGAAAAATTCGAAGAAATTTTTACACTAGAAGAAACACAAGGTTCCATCTAGTGTTAAGACATTTCGCTACTAAGCTGCTTTCCGCTTACCCTGCTAAATACAGGATGAAGCTGAAAAATAATGTTTAAGTAGGTATGATAGGCTTATTAGAGACGGTACTTCATTCAGTGTTTTATGATTTTAAAAGCAGCGAAATTTTTGTATTTATTGTGACCTAGAAAAATTTAGATACATCATTGAAATAAATACAAATGTTCTCAATTCGAGGCCAGTAGCGACGGAGAGGCACAAGTGTGTGATTGTAAGCGCCACTGGCTTGTGGCTCGAGGAAATTAAATATTTATTAAAAAAATATGTTTTCATTTTTTTGCTCTGGTGTCGAGACAAAGTGCGGCGTTGAGTTCTACCACTAAACACGTAATGCCTCCCGAATTCAATGATAAATGGAGAACGGAGTGTCTTAGCATTAAGTTCTCTCTGCTTAACTGCTGTGTGCGGAAAACAGCGTGTTTAGGATTCTTTAAATACTCCCCGTAATACCAAGGCCTTAGAAAATAAAGAAAAAAGTATTTTAAAGAAATATCATTATTATGATTCAAATCTATAATATAAATTGTATTATAAATGTCACTTTTGCTAGTTCTGTCGTTATCGCGTATCAAAGTGTCAAAAACTATCTTGGAGTTGCTCGAGGAGCGATTGTTAAATTTTACTGTCACATTTTATTGAAACATGTGTATTCTGAAGGAATATCTATAAAATAAATTTACAGAGTCGTCAGAACGTAAAATTAAAGAAAAGAAAGTAATGTATTTTTAATGATTTTAAAGTATTATTCTACACTTGGGAAAATGAAATATAAAAAAAAGTATTTTTTAGGTTAGTAGTAGCAAGGGCACAAACGTGTAACTTTGAACGCGACAGGTTGTGAGTTTGATTCCCACTCGAGGAATATTTACTATTTTCATTTCATCGCTCTGGTACCGAAACAAAAAAGCAATTCTATGAAATAATTAAAAATTCTAGCCATGAATTTATGATTTTTTCTGAATATTCTATTTATTAATAGTGCAAATATATTTTTTTATATTGTCATAAGTTTTATTAAACTAACTGAGTTAGTGTGTGTGCAATCTTGCAAGCTCAAAGTGACCCACTTCCCAGTGACCGATTGAACTAAAATTTGAATAACGACTGCAATTCTGATGACAGTAACATTATATATAGCCAGTCAATATTGTTGTAATTATAAAATGGCCGCCGCAACAAAATGGCGGATTATAAATGTTTGCTCAACCGCTAATATGAGCATCAAATGAAAGGAAAAAAACATCGAGAAAGTTTGTTTTTGAAAAGGGTTTTTTAATTAATGTTTTATTTATATCTAACTATACATGAAACAATTTGTGGCACAGTGGCACAAGTGTGAGACTGTAAGCGCGATAGGTTGTGGGTTCGACACCCAGTCAAAGAAATAAATTATTAGACTTCCGCCTCTTAAAGCACAATGCCTCCATAATACGGAGAAAAATGGAGAACGGAAGCGTCTGAGCAATAGGTTCCCAGGTTCCCTCTGCCTATTCTATTAAGAGCAGGTAGTTAAAAAAAATATTATCTTTTCTTACCGTTTCTAACTGATGTTTTGGTAACATATATCGATAGATTATATGAAAGTTTCAATTCTGTTTGTTGCTATATTGGATGCACGTAGCACGATCTCAGGTGTTTATTCACATCGGAAGCGTTATAAAGTTATAATTTTGTTAAACAAAACGAATTTTGGATTTTACTTACAAAATCCTTTGCATGGGCTGACTCATCTCTGCTATAATTTAGCAGAATACGCAAATAGAGATATTCTATTCCTCAGTTTCTGCTCAAAATTATTTTAGCGCAGCGACTTGAAACCAAGCCAGGATTTTTTTAATTCATTCGCCCGAGTGAGATTCGAACCTGCAACCATCGTGCGCTATCCCACAACAGCTTTTAAATTAAATACATGGGGTATTTTAAAAGCATTATATTTCAGTGTGTAGGAAAATAAACTCTTATAAAATATTATCTTTACACAAGTTTCTAAATCAGTCAGTTAATTTATGCGCTGGAAAACTGAGGAACGCTGGGGAACTGTTAACACGACGGTTACGGGTTTCCCTCACGGGAGAATGTACTGTTAAATAACTTTATTTCCTCGCTGTCATAACAAAGCAAAACACAGAGTTAAGTTGCGCCACTCAACATGCACTGCCTCGAGAATTCGGCGAAAAGTGGGAAATGAAAGTGTAGTAGTGGAGCAGTAAGTGCCTTAACCCTAGGTTCCCAGGTTCCCTCTGTCTATCCTGTTATGAGCGAGATACAGTGAAGCTAAAAAAAGGGTTTCTTTGTTTTGTCAATCGATGGATATTTTCTGAGGTTATTATTTTAGTATCTACTGTTGTCCTACTAGTAATATAATATAAGCTGATATCGCGCTACAGTGGTACGAGGCTTACTAAAGGCTTATTAAAGATATTTCTTTTTCATTAGACTTTTTCTTTTTTTAGCTTTACGCCTGCCAGTATCCTACGTATAGCAAGGAAAAAGGAACTAAAGGGAACCTAGGGTTAAGTTTAATATTATTTATTTTCCGCCTAGTTTTCGTAACACTGTGCTGCTTAAATTTTCATACGTTTCCCAATAAAATATTTTTCTATATCTAAAGCTACTTCACTCTCCACCTAACCCAATAGAATACATTCTCTCACCCCAAAAAAAAAACAAGTAGTTTACTCGATCATAAGAAATATGTTTAGACACATCGAGGCCTATATTTTTAATGCCTTAGTAAACATAGCAGGCCCTCGCCTCACCGACCGACCTCAACAAACACTGTGGAAAAGTTTGAGTTCCATAAGTATGTACTATATTCATAATGCGCTTAGCACTTACTCCCATGTCGTATGTAAACATAAAGTCTTTGTGGATCAAAAGGCGGAATGCGGGTTTAAAAAAAGTAATATTTGTTGTAAATTATGAAAAAAATTATGTTATATAAAAAAAATTGTAGCAATATTTCGCTTTTTGTGTGTGCTTTAGGGTTCCTTAAAAGGAAACACTTAAGTGTCCGTCTCTGAAGAGCATTTATCTGTGGATGTATCAAGCTGAAATTATTCTTAAATATACATATTTACGGTCCTTTGCAGATGTATTTCGACGTGTAGTTTCTTTGCAGAATTATTCTTAAGTATACATATCTACGGTCCTACAGCAGCAAGTTTCTAAGTCAGCGCAATCAAAAGAAACGGGCATCGTATCATCGTTTTTGCTGCGTTTTGTATGAAATTTTCATCTAGATTCTACAGTTATGAATTTTGGCAAAAAGTTAGAACTTGCAGTATAAATTAAGTAAAAAATCCAAAAAGTGACAATTTATTGACATTTCATATTATATAAAAAAATATTATAAACTTATATTTGTAGTTAATTTCATACAAAATGTGTGGATACGTCTGCAAGCTTCAGTATGTCAACTTTTTTAATTTGACTTCCCGTTGACATATAATTCTGAAATTGGTACGGAACCCTCGAATCCAACTCGCATTTGCCCGGTTTTTAATTCTGCAACGTTGCAAAAGTTAAATAGATTTTGAAGTTAAACGATCGTTTTTAATTTTTATAAACTTATTTCACACTCAGAAAACCCACTGCTTTTAGAAACCGTGGAGCGTTTCTAAAAAGACTGTTATTAAATAAACTTTGTAATATAATACGTGTTTCTCTTATATGATACCTAAAGGTTTACACGGTGACCGCTTTAAAATAAATTACTTCTAAGCCACTATGAACTGATTTCGACAAATGCGGCTTCCAATAGCTATTATGTAAAAACGTGATTTTTTATAAAAATATATAGCTAATCATTACATGGTAAAGTGTCAAATATGAAACCTCATTATTTGAAGTCGGTTCACAATATTAAAATTATAATTTAACGGGTAACATTAACAAAAACAATGTGTGCGAGTATATAATATAAAGCGAAAAGTAGTGTTGGATACATTTTAAAGCACATTAATAATTTTTATCTATCTGATAGCGTGGAAAGATAATTTTACATTTATTAATAATCAATACTAATATTTTATTTGAACTAGTGCATGTCAGGTGTTATTCTTTTTCTCTTTTTAGCTTCACGCTGTATCCTGGACATAGACAGGACATATTAGGCAGTGGGGACCTGGGAACCTAGTGTTTATAGACTTTGTTACCATTAAGACATTTCTTTTGTTCACTTGACTCGACCTCGACTGGGAATCGAACCCACAACTTGTCTCGTTTACAATCGCACACTTGTGCCCTTGCGCCATGACTTTTTGAGATGTTAATCTTTTAATATAAATATGTAGTATTTTTAATAGCTTTATGTTTTTTTTATACGGTACCCAATTAGAACCAAGTGTTAATACATTCCATTGGTCATTTTCTTTCTAAATTCTAGACATTGTGTGTTGAGTGGCGGGACTCAACGCCGCACTTGTATCAAATCAGGGAAATGAAAATAAATATTCATATACTCGATTGCCATTTTTGGTGACTTGACTACCACTTATGAAATGGTTCGTCAGCGCTTTTGTTTTTTTTATATTTTTCGTTTATTGTCACTTTATATCACAATTAGAAAAAAATACTACTCACAATAAATTTTCAATAAGATTATATAAAATGAAAGGAGTGAACCCACAACCATGGCTTAATGCCAAACATTGCCAGATTATGCTATGATGACCTCAACTATAATTTTGATCATATAAATGTTCATATTTTGTTTCAATCATATATTGTAGATAAAACTGGGTCACTTGGGTCTCTAAGGGTTCTGATATGGAACCATATCGCGCGTTCAATCATAAAATGGAATAACACTAAAAATAAATACGCCGATTGGCGTTTAAAATTTATCCATTATAGTAACAGAGTATCAGTGAGTGCAATTTTGGTAGGTTCGGGAATTTTGGGAAATATGTTTTAGTATAATAGTTTTTTTTGTTGTAGATTTTTTTTACGGAACTTTTGGGGGGGAATGGCCACAAATGTGGAACTGAAACATGACGGCTGTGGGTGCGGTTCCCATTTGGGGTAATGAATTACTGAATATTTTCGTCTTAGCATTAGGTTTCCTCTTTTCCCAATATACCTATCCTGCTATAAAGTTTAAAATTAAACAATGGCGATAAATTTTCTCTTCACTGGCTGGATGTCCTTCAACAAATGCCTAAAAGTCAAGGATTTCCTAAAGGATTTGTCCTTTAAGAACCACTGCTCTTCTCTGTTTAAGCTTTTTTTGGTCTTCTTTTCTCTTTAGTCAACTTTCCAACGCTTTAATTGTATGCCTTGTCGACTTCTTCCTTTCCGAGGATACCACTCATCAATCAGTTTTATCCTTTTATTTGCTTTTTCTCTAAACTTATATTAATGTTAAAATGTATATATTAAATACCGCTTTTATACAAACATATACATATATAAAGAATGAACAAAAGTTTGTTTGTTAAACTATCGGTCTAGTGTTATTGATGGACGACGTTACGTAATAGCTCTCGATCATGAGACATCCTGTCATACTAGAAAGTTTAGGTGCTTTCTTGATAATATAAATAGTAACATATTATATACAAGAACGAAATGGTTAAATAATGTAAATAAAAAAAAAATAATCCTCTTTATGCTGTATCCCGAATATAGCAGAGGGAACCTAGTGTTAATACTACATACTCACTCCCCCACTTTCCGCTAAACTTTTCGTGGCATTGCGTGTTGAGTTGCAGTACTCAGCGCCGGGTTTTTGCCTTCGTGCGAGAGCGAAGAAATGAAAATATTAATAAACAATAAGACATTCTCCCGGGTGGGGATCGAACTCACACCCACCACGGTATAATCTATACACGGTATAATACACTCTTGTGCGCCACGAAGGCCTTTAATGTTACATGAATAAAAATATAAAAATCTGGATAAATAAGTATGATGGTCAGGTAACTGAAAAAGGACTGACACAACTTTATCGATTTTGCGACAAATAACCGTAACGTAGGACGTCCTCCAGCTACGTGGGGTGACCACATACGCAGAGCTGCAAGCAACGGCTGGATGCGAAGACTGGGAGATCTATGTCCAGCAGAGTACGATGACAGGCTGATGGTGATGATGATGATGATTTTTCATTTCAACAGTACAAAAAGCTAAGACGATGATGATGAACTATTAACCTGAGTGGGGATTTAGCCCATAACTGTCGCTCTTATAAGGCGATACAAGGTTCACTCTTTTATTTTGATTTCATTTCACATCGGAATAATATGCATGTAGTACATTCTAAAAATGATTTATTTTTAAATTACTTTCATTTTCCCACTCTGATAGTTAAGCTCCGCCACTCAATGGCATAATGTCTCAAAACGTAATGTCTCGAAACTGAGCAGAATATTAAAGCTGCTTTTGACAAAACATTCAGTAAAAAACTTAAGAAGATACGTTCAACCAGATAAAGTATATCTTAAACGCGTGAAGCTATATATTCTATTTACTTTATGACATTATTTAAAGGAACATAACCCGCTGTTTATGGTAATACAGCCATTACAAACGTTGGCACGCATCGATTTACGATTTCATTTTCATTGGTTTTTCTTTTTTTTTGTATATTATCTTAAAAAAAATTGTATAATATTAAGACTTTGATGGACCATCATGGTGCAGTGGAACAGTGACTGTAAGCGTTATGGTTGTGGGTTTGATTTTGGTTCGATTATATCTATATATTACAACTCTTCCGCTATCGAGTGATTGACAGACAACACGTAGCAAAGAGAGATTTGGGATGGAAGTTCCTCAAGGAACCTTAATGTATGAGACCAAAAAGAGGGGATTTACCGAAATTCCTATGGAAAAGGTGAAAAATGGGATTTTACAATTAAGTTATAAAGACCACGCAAACGGGGGCGGGTGTCAACTACGCTATTATTTATTTAATTTTTTAGTTTCTTTACAAAACTGATTTTAAATATGTATTTTATACAGGTACACTAAAAATTACATATCTTACCCTGACATTAATCTATAGGCAATAAGACTGTTCATCCATTTACTCTAACAGCTTCTAAGGCGTAGAACATTGTAACATGGATTTCCAATAGAGTTAGAATGCTTAATATTAATATATTTTTACAACCCCACACTTTTTCCCACAGAGCAGAGTAGACAAAGGGAACCTAGTGTTAAGACATTTCGATGGCCACCCAATGCCCCAGCCAATTGTTACGACATTGGTGGTTGAACTCATATTCACTCTCTATCCGAATTAGAGAAACTACGTTTAAAGTGGTGGAACTCAACGCCGCACTTTGTCTACTAGATGACGAATGGAAATAACTTAAATATAATAATTCTCAGGAACGTAGATCCAAACAACAACCGTCGCGTTCATAATCAGACGGTGTTCTAATTCCCGACGGCTTCATATGTATATTACGTTTAAATAAAAATCAGCTTCATGCTGTATACCGCACACAGCAGCAGAGGAAACCCAGTGTTAAGACACTCCTTTCCCTACTTTCTACCGAATTTTTGAGGCATTGCGTTTTGAGTGGCAGAACTCAACGCCACGCTTAATCTCGACACCAGAGCGAAGAAATGGAAATATAAATTTAAGTAAATATTTCATCTCCTCGAGTGGGGATCGAACCCACAACCAGTCGGTTTTACAGTCACACCTCGTGCCGCTGCGCCACGACTGACCTAAATAAGTCTAAACTAAATATCGGTAAAACGTGTATTTAAGGCCACCAATGTCACTAAAACTACGATGGCCCACAATTATTTTCATACTCGTACAAGACCAACAGGATTTAATCTTGAGCCTCTCAGACACAGTTATTTTTTATAAAAAAATGTATTTTCTTTTTTATGGAAAAGACAAGGCAAAGGAGCTTTCAGGTGATCTGATGGTAAGTGATCACCGCCGCGACGCCCGCGTGCAACACCAGAGGAGCTGGTGCGCTTTTTGAAGGTACACAGTTCGTATCGACCTGGAAACTCTGCCGCGGGTAGGCCATTCCACAGTTTAGTGGCGCGTGGAAGGAAGTTCCTGCGAAACCGCACAGCAGTGGAGTGCCACGTATCCAGATGGTGTGGATTATATTTAAGCCGTCTACTTTTTTTTGATGTGTAAGTGAAATTGAAAGTGTTTTAATGGCGACCGAAGTGTCTTAACACTAGGTTCCCAGGTTCCCTCTGCCTACCCTGCTAAGTGTAAGATATGGCGTGAAGTTAAAAAAAATCACTACGTTTATTTAGCTATTAGAACCAGAATTATAAATAAAAAACATCAATATTTCCAAACAGCAGCTTTATTATAGGATTACATCCTAAACACATTGTAAAAGGGTTAGTACACGAGATTTACATTATTTTATACTATTACAAAAGATATCACTTAAAATTATGTATGAAATAAGTTATTAATACAATTATTTATTGTTATTTTTAATTTTTGATGAAAATGATTTATTTTAAATATATATTATATGATCTAACGATATCTGAGCAAATTTCTATTTTTTTATTAATAAAAAACATTTATGTATATCGAATATTTATATATATGTAAGTAAGTTTATTATTGTTACTTTGTAATTATAATTATTTTTCATTTGCCAATCAATTTTAATACAACTAATAACTGTTTCAAATGTTACATACAATCATTTTATATTTATTTTTCAAAACATAATTTATTAATAAAACAATACTTAGTAAAACAATCTGATCTTCATTTTAAGTCCATTTTGATTAAAAATATATATATATATACATATATATTTCAAGTTATCTATGAAATGATCACACATATTCAAAGTAAAATTATCTTAAAATTAGTTCCCCAAAATCCTCGTGTACAGAAGACGCATATATGTATATAATTAGAGGGTAATTTAGCATTGTTAGTGCTTGCGTTTTCATACTACATGCAAATTTTGGACAGTCAGTACAAAATGTTTGTAAAATTTGTTTTACATTAGGGAATGGTCGACCACGAAAGGGATTAAAAGAACAATATCTTTATTTTTCTATATGAAACTCTTATACCTAGATCTATTATAAAGAAGAATGTATTTAAAAAAAAAAACATTAAAATGTCAAAATTAATATAATTTATTTAATTTTTAGCTATTGATAATTATTTTCTTAAATGATTTTTGGAATAATTTATTAAAAAAATCTATTCCCAATATATTCTTGAAGTTAAGATTGGTAAACTCCTTAAATATATCCGATTAATATACGATTAATAATAGTTAATATGCGATTTTTTAAATGTAATGTGTAAGCAATTAAACCTTTTTTTTTATTTTCTCATCTATGTCATTCAAAGTTAATTCAAAACCGTCACAGCGTTTAAAACCGCAAAGCTTTCGTAGTCGACACATTCATAATAAAATAAATATAGAATCAATACAAATCTTTTAGATAAAGAGGGCCTAACTACATAGTATCGTGGATAAGTTAACACGTGGATATAATATAAAATAAATATAAACTTTTAATTTTGCGTCACACGCATAAAAATATTTGGTAGCATACCTTTTAATGACAAAAAGTGATGGTTAAATACTATTTTGTCATAATTTAACACATTTTATATACCTTTTGCATTACTTTTTAATCAACTTTTTTGCATATTTATTAGGTTTACATAGTAATTTTTTTTGGTGTTATAGCCTTTTTTTTAATATTATTTAGCAAATTTTAGGTGGCATTTCGATGTTTTTCTTAAATTAGCTTTCCAGAAGTGTGTGACTTCACGCAATTCTGCCGAGGCAATTATAGATAAATACTTATTAAAAGTTTTAAAAGTATATAAATTAAATAAATACTAATGAAAAAAAAAAACAAAATAAACGAATATTTAAAAAAAAATCGGTGCTTCAACAAACCAAATAGCTTAGCAAAAAATTTTGTTAGAACAGATAATTTATATAGAAAAATAAAGGAAACTGAATGAGAACATTTCGTTCATCGCAATTACTCGCACGTAGTCTCGGTACATAATAATTTAGTTTATTATTATGTTTCTAATGCCAAGGGAAAACTGGAACGAGCTATAACAGCTTCGTTTCTAATAAATTCCCTGTTCATTTCGTGAATTTTGTAATAGTACTGGCGGCTCAAACGCAGCCCCACCAGTTTAATATTGTATTATAGCCAAATAATACTATTATTTATAGTATAAGATGTATTATTGTAAAGTTTAATCGAAATCTATTCAGTATTTTTTGTGTGAAAGAAAAACAAAAATTCATCCTCGCAATCTGTTATATTTAACCTGTTAATAGGATAGTAAGATTACTCGAAGAACTAACTGTTTACCAGATTGCATTGGAATATTGATTTAAAGAAAGATAAATTTATGTAAAGACACTTCTTTCTACATTTTGCAACCAATTTAGTAGTTTTAGTCTTTGAACTCATAGCTATTTTTTGGTGGGAATGCATTTGTCATTAGTTCAACACATGTATAAACGTGAACTGACATGCCTGACGTCCGAAAAGTCAGTCACAGACTATAAATTGTTGACTTGAAATATTGCTCAGCTCTTGATTTACTCCTAAAAGCGTGTTGTCGGAGTACCGTACCATATATTTTCATTTTCATGTAAAGCTATTTGATTTGCTTTATATATACATATTATGTATGTTTGTGTGTCCATTGCTTGTAGCTTAAAAGATTCGCACCGCAATTTTGATTTGGAATTATTATGATTAATATGAGGGAATATCGACATGTTAACTTTGAACCACTAGAGACGGATTCATATCACATAAGGGCAATATTTAAGCTACGACACGACATATTTGTATATGAAAAACACTATGTTATTTCGTGTGTACACTAGACTTTTTTATATTGAAGCATATGGAATTTTTTCATATTAAGTTATACAGCTATTAGTACAAATACATTTAATTTAGTTCTTATTTTTTTTTTGTGATTCAATGACCCCTTTACTTAACTCTTTCAGAACTGTAGCGGGGTAGACAGAGAGAAGCTGAGAACCTAATGTGAAGAAACTCCGTTCCCATTTTAGTTCCCCACATTTTGCCAACTTCTGGAGGCATTGTGAGCGGAGAGCTGAATCAACGAGCCAGGTTCTGCTTCGTTACTAGAGCGAATAAATGAAAATTTACCCTAATAACCTATCCATAACCGGTCACATTTACAGCCGCATGTTTGTGCCCCTGCACCATGACTGACCCCGAACTTGTTATTATATTTGTCCAAAATTTTGTTTTTGTGAACCAATATATAAGAAATCTAGTGTTTACACGTTTTAACTCATGTTTGCTGATCTATGGTCAAATTAAATGAAAACAAAAGCTAATAACCAAAAATTTTAAAAAAGAAAGTTTTTTATGATTTTTTTTGAATAAATTATTATGAATAAGAAATTAAGAAATTACTTTACCACATTAGAAGCGTAAAAACACAAATAAATATTATGTGAAAATCATATATAACAACAATGTATTGTAAAGTATTGTATTGAATAGTATTGTATTGTAACCACAAATCACGCAACCATCGCACTAACTACAATACACTAACTACAAACACCGATTTTATATATCCACTAAATATTATATATTAAATTTTCATATCAGTCGAGCCTTATAGTACTTTGCCGTCATACCATTAAAAAATTGCAGTCAAATCGTTACGCCACCAATATATATATATATATTATATATGTATTTATATATAATACGATTACATCAATACCAGTTATTTAACACATGTATGTGATCTTAATACTAAAGTTAAGTGTTTACAAAGACATTTCAGGAAGAAATTTGTATACACTTACAAAGCTTTCTTTTATAAGCAATAAAATATTAAATATCCAAACTGTTTCAGAACTTTATTTCAATAAAAATCCAAATAAATAGTAAATCAGTACATCGATAATACAACGGACGTATATATTAATTCTTAATTTCAATTTTTAAACATCTATTTATTTATTTTTTTACAACCGTGTACTCATATAGGTGCACCTGAATCAAAAATGAAACGTCGTGAATTTATGTTCACCAATTTATAATCAGAAATGATAATTTTATTATTCTAAGATTACATGCTTAGATTAAAGACAGATTTTTTATATTCTTAGTTCTGATTTCGACTACATCTTAATCACCGTTTTTAGTAGTTATATGGTAATCATTGGTAATAAGAGTAATATTGGTAATCAAAATTGATCCTTTTCAGAGATTTCGAAGAGAGCTGGTAATATAGGTACTACAAAAGCGCTTCTGCGCATTTTTCCTTAACTATTATTAAACTTTAATGATCATCCCACAGCTTTATTCGCTATGAATTTATTAATATTATGTTCATATAATTTAAAGGATAAGATATGTAAGACTATCACACAATTAGTCAAATAATGATAGATAGCGACTATCAAGATTAAATTAAAAAATGATAGTGGAAGGTAATGTGGTGTCATAGCGTTAGCATTCATTGAAATTTAATATTAAACATAAAAATACAGCATTTAACTTAGTGGAATCGTCAAAATAATATTTTTTGGAATGGTTATATACGGAAGAAGTAATAAATTAAATAATGTCTAAACAAATTAAATGTCAAGAACATTTATCAATATATTCTTTTATTATTATAAAAAAATATTAAAATAGGAAAGAGAGGACGAATATAAGAGTAACAGGAAATATATTAAACTTATGTGTATTTGTATCTATAAAGACACAAACTCTGTAATATATTATTATATCATCAATAACCTACTATAATAATCATAATAAACAAAAAAAGACCAAATATTTCATAAAAAGCGACTTAAAACTACTATCAGAATCATAAGCAAATTATATATATAATAAAATTTTGATAAATTATAAGCAAACTTAATATCATTTAGACACAGAATACATTCTTGATTTCTGCATTTATATATCTACAAAAGCAATTGCAATAGATTACATCATCTTGTGTGAATCGCTTCACCAATAGTAAATAAATCTCCTGGTTTTGTTTAAGACACGTTGTATGCCATGATTCCACTTAATATCTATATGAAAAGTTATTATACAAAAGGATTATAGCTAATTATCATCACCCAAATTGAGAAAAAATTTTCATTTATTTTAAATGAAGTGAATAATAAATTAAAGTAAAGTTGGAATTTCTTTTAAATGAAGTTCATTTCATTTTTGAATAGTGATAGGTGTTTGTTTGTTTTTTTTTGTAGTGAAAGGGATTATATTGATAAGAGGTGAAAATCGAAATAGAGTTAAAAAAAAATGTTTTTAGTTAATTAAAAAAAAATTACAAAAATATTTCTTGCCAATTATGTTTATGAAAAAAATCCATTTCATTGCATCGTTTTTTCTCAAAATGTTACGGACATTGAAGAGATATTACTATATGATGATCGATATTTTGTCTAAAACCTTTTATATATGACTTTGTAGGTTTCCAGTCAAAATTTCGTATCTTTTCCTATTGTTATTTATCTATTGTTATATTATTATTATAATTTTAGTTATTATTATGGTTACAATATGGTTTATATACAGCTACTCAATTGGTGTTGTCCTTACAGTGAAACCAAAGCGTTTCAAACTCGCTTCTGGTAATGATTACAACTAGTTATATTGTTTTTGTAATTTATTATTTATGTCTTAAGCTATGGTTATATATTTTTTTTGTTATTTTAGACTTATTTATTATATTATCGTTATAAAGCTATTGATAATTGCTATGTTTATGTAATATAGAACATCCTGTAGCCGAAATATGAATGTATATTGTTTTAATTAAAACGTTTTAATTAAAACCAAGCGAAATCGAAATTGAAAAAAATAATCACACAAAATTCAAACCAAAGATCCTAAAAAAATACGAAAAACACAATAAATAAACTTATTATAAGCACAAAAGAATCCAAATTAAATATATTTCATATAATTATTAACCTAAATTAAGACTCACAAGGAAACAATAAGTAAATAAATTAATCACTCTATCGCATGTTCACCAAAACGCTATTCGAAAAAGAAATATTAATTTTGCCGCATCATAATAACTTCATTTCTAATGCACTTTTGCTGATTAAATTCAATGAATTGAACATTTTCAAATAATATAAAATGTTTAAAAACTTAATCTTACTTCTATTTTACTTGAAGTGGAAAAATCTATAAGGTATTTAGAAACTTATACATAAACTACTGTATCCCTTGTGGCTCACTTTTATATATGTAATGTTAAACTTACAAATAATATATAATAATAATACGATTTTATAAAGTCCAGTAATATCACAAATTTGGAAAATTAAGAAAAAATGATGTAATTAAATGATCAGATAATCGTTGGTCAGAAATAAATTATAAATAATTAACAAACTTACGATTGATGTCAAGTAAGATAGAGAAGAAGAAAAAAATATTTTTATCATAATATTATAATTAATGTCAATTTTCTGTTACAAAATATTAAAATAAAAAAAAATACATGGTTACAATTTATATAGAATATAGTAAATACTGCTTGAAATAAACATTATTAAATTATGTAAGGAAGGAAAATAAATGTTGTGATAATCATTGATAATATTAGTAATATCAAATATAATATGAAAAATTTAATTATAATTATGTTTTAAAATGATCACCCCAAAAAAAATGTAATGAGATTATTCAATTATATGAATTTAATAAATGAAAAAATAATTTAATAAAAATATATTAATATAAAACATTGACACTTTGTGTGTTTAGATAGAAAAAAAATATAGATAAACATTTTTAGCATGAACATTGATTTCATGTAGATTTTTGCAATTATTTTGGGTATTCAAGTATTTATTTTAAAATATCAATATATTAAAATATTACCGGACTTTATTCATCTTTAGTCGCCTCTTACGACACGCTAGATGACTGCGTTGGTGCTATTCTGCTCCCGGACACCACTCGGGGAGAAATAACTTAAGACAAAGCACAAAGAAATCGATGAACCTACCAATAATATATGAGAAATTAAATTTATTCGTTAGGGAAACCTTTATTTGTATTGAAATGGTATTTTATAGGGACTTAAATATATTAAGCATACACTTACATAAAAAAAATATGGACAGGATAATATAGAGCTAAAGCTAAATGCAAAAATGATTTAAGTTAAATGATAGTTTATGCTATATAAGCTGTATGTTTACTTTATGTTTACTAATACAGCACCATTACCGTAGTTCACTCGTATTCGATAATATAATATAAGATGATAATATAATAAATTTTAAATCAAAAAAAAATTACACAAAATAATTAAAAAAAACATTATAGATATAATTTTAATCAGGTTATCAAAGACTGTTCCAATTTAAATAAAATTATATTAAATAATATAATTATAATGTTTATATTATGTTAGCCTTGCAAATGTCCCGTCATTTAAAATAATTTTGATATTTTATATGGTATTTAAATAACATAAAATTTACATGTGATAACCTAAGATATTGCCCGTAGAGAAGTAAAGAATACAATATCTAAAGATATATTTTTATGCTTAATAAATTTAAAAAATATATAATTGTAAATACCGACGACTAACTTATATATGATCTTAATATGATCATTAAATAAAGAAGATCGAAAATTATTAATTTATTATCGACTAAAGCTACTGCGAGATTTTTGTAAGAAATATGTTTAAAAGTAAACTCTAATAATAAAAGAACTAATTTAACAAAAAAAAAATTGCAAAGTAACGATGAGATTTTAAATTATTTTCTCACTTCTGTTTGGGTGTGTTCAATTGTATTGGCGTCCATATTAAAATTTGAAACCAGGTTTTAAAGTCTTTAAATCCTTACAAATCCTGTAAATTCAAATTTTTTATGGACTTTAATTAATATAATAACTCTTTAAAGTATATAAAATTATAAAAAAGAAAGAAAAAAGTATAGAAAATAGTAGTCTTAATTATACAAATAAATAAAATTTATTATGAATGATTATGATTATGAAACATGCCGTACATTAATATGATTATGGCCTTAATCATAAATAATTAAGTTAAAACTTTACATCTGTTTTAACCTTTATTTTTAAAAATAATGTTATCTATACGGTAGGCTCGCATAAGCCTACTTCTAATATATGAAATTACTTAATTAAGGAAAAAACTTATTATATTAGAAAGTTTTACTTCGAGATATTGAATTTTATTTTTATACAAATTTATTTTGCATCATAATTTTTTCACCGCCATTTCAGTCTGACTGATGGAATATACAGTTTATGAGTCATATAATGTCTTGACAAGTGACCACTATAGGATCTTCATGGGGTGAAAGGAACTTAGTTCAATTTAACCCCCTGAAGACACAAGTTTGCGCGTTACACTAAAAAACTCCGATTTATCGTATCGCCAGTCTTTCAAAACACTTCCCTTACAGCCGCGCCCAGTATCAGTATATTGGGCCTCAATGTTTCGAGTGACTGCCAGTATCTATCAGACTGCGATCATCTGGGAAGCAAGGCCAGTTGGCCTCGAAGAAACTGGGGGTCATCAACAGAGCGAGACGGTACTTAAAGCCAAAACACCGATTGGCCCTATACAGGGCCTAGGTTCGGCATCACACGGAGTACTGTTCTCATTTCTGGGCTGGTGCACCCCAGTATTAGCTTGGACCATTTGATCGCATACAACGTAGAGCCATTCGAATCATTGAGGGCCCAATGATCCGTGAAAGGCTTGACACTTTGGCTTTGCGTAGAGACGTCTCCTCGCTGTGCGTTCTCTATCGCATTTATCATGGGGAGTGTTCTGAAGAACTGTTTGACCTGTTACCTGCCGCCGAATTCTCTAACCGCACAGTACGTGACAACCAAAAGTATCATCCACACCACTTTAATACATGGCAATCTACTACTGTGCGGTTTCGTAGGAACTTCCTCCCACGCGCCACGATACTATGGAATGGCCTACCCGCGGCAGTGTTTCCAGGTCGATATGACATGGGTACCTTCAAAAAGCGCGTCTATCTCCACCTTAAAGGCCGGCAACGCACCTACAGCTCGTGCCCTCGCCCTACGGCGTCGTGGGCGGCGGTAATCATTTAACATCAGGTGACCCAAACGCTCATTTGCCTTGTCCTTTTCCATAAAAAAAGCTATTTTATGTTTAATACTTGAAATTTATTAGTAGTTAAGATAGTATTGAGTTCACTTAAATAAATGATTTGAAATCGATTGACTGAATATAACTGAATTATTTATAATAACCGAATACTTTGAAATATCTAGAAAGTTATGAAAAAAAAAGATGTATTAAATAAATTAAAAAAAATAGATAAAATATACTGAATATATACACCTTATTTCTAAGGTAATATATAGTTATATAAAAAAAAAAAAAAATAATTAATTAGCTTCACGCTGTATCCCGCACACAGCAGGGTAGGCAGAGGGAACCTAGTGTTAAGACACTCCGTTCCCCACTTTCTGCCGAATTCTGGAGGCATTGCGTGTTGAGTGGCAGAACTCA
>DWQW01004025.1:0-20898 GCA_018249695.1 Heliconius erato demophoon | reverse complement strand
GGCGTTGAGTTCTGCCACTCAACACGCAATGCCTCCAGAATTCGGCAGAAAGTGGGGAACGGAGTGTCTTAACACTAGGTTCCCTCTGCCTACCCTGCTGTATGCGGGATATAGCGTGAAGCTAATTAAATTTTTATTTTAATAATTCATATAAAAAAAATCTGTTTTCCCACTACTTAAAATTAATATTTGGTACAAATTAAGAACCAGGTGACACATGACTAAAGTAAAATCAACGACCCCAATTTAAACATTATGTTTAATGCATGTAGTAATGTTTTTATTCAAATGCAAGCAATAAATGCATCGCCTAAAGGATTCTTATTTTTATTGGGTCTTTTCTAACGACTTTTATCAGTACCTTGTTTCTTACACCCACAGCTTTAAATGACAGGTGAACTTGCGAAATATATCGTCGAATTTCGTCTATTATGGCATTAGTGGTTTTTTTTAATAGGAAGCTTGTTTGTGCCTTCTTATTTTACTAACAGATTTCAAAAAAACATGTTATCAGTTTGTCTTGTATGTATGTGATAGATGTTGTTGAAATTAGACAATATTTGAGTCAGGTGATTTAGGAACACATACATGCATGTAACATTATTTTTATTCCAGTTACGTTAGAGATATGGGTGTCCAATAATAATAAAGGTTTGAAATCAAAAAAAGCTTTTGGAAAATGCAAAATTCAACAAATCAGTAGGGGCGAAGAATTGTGGCCGCCCTAAAGTGAGAATTTCTGAACTTTTGTGCAAATACGCAATACCCTCAGGAAGAAAATAATCAAAAGTAAGCAAAATTCTAAAATCAAAGTTTACGCAGCCGTCAACAGCCTACTTCAGGGTGGACACAACTCGTCGACCGAACTGTAATATAGGTTTATATAATAATAATTTTCGTAATAAAAAGTGTAGAAATAAAACTTTAGTTATGCCGTATTCGTAGATACTAATAAATCATTTAAAACAACGGTTTTTTTTTGCACGTTTCGTAGAATTCAAGTTATAGTTATAGCAGAATGAAAATTATGAAACTTAAAAAACATTGCAACGTAAATAATAGTTATGATACACGATACAAGAGAATTAACACGTTGTAACGCTATTGTGTTAACGGCTAGGCAGAATCAAACAAAAACCTGTCCTAATTAGGATCCGCTCATATCCGAAATTATCCGAATCTTTTATATCGGATTTGGCTACGAATAGTTTCCATGTTAAGTTTTAGAATTTCTCTCTAGAATTCAGCTCGAATTTCTAATAAAGAGAGAGCTCCTAGAGCAATTTAAACAGGAGAGGAAGTCCTAAAATTCTCCGTTTTCTAATGAAAATAATAGGATTTGTATGTATTGTAACATATTTAAATTTTAAATGTGTTTATAGAAATGAAACATAAGGATCATTTGTTTTGCCTTAATGTTATTTGTTGACATTTTACATTAGACGTAATTGTATTTATATAAAAAAAATTTTTATATCGTTGTAATCAAATGATTTGAAATGATTAGGTATAGGATTAATTACTCGATTTCTGCAAGATCGCGTAGTATTTTCGAAATACTCGTCGACATATTCTCCTAAAAGTTCAAAAAATGCAATTCCATCGCGCAACTGAAAATTAAAAAAAAATCGTTCTCGCCACTCGCCACTTGAATCTTTGACCCTGATACTTTAAGCTAGACTTTATTTACTAAATATTTTTATCCGACACATGTAAAATCACAAGTTATCGTATCGTATCTGGCAAGGCTTTCAGGGACTTTATTAGGAAGTGATGAACCTACCCTTAACATTTCCGCACGTCGGAATTGTCTATTAAAATACCTATATATTCATTTAGTGTACAAATATTATATTTTTTATAAAATATAATAAGTTATTATTATTAATAACACAATTTGATTTATATTTATAGTTGTGTATTTTGTGTCGTATATTTAACGATTTGCATTTGAACGAATTAAAACATGTGTGCTATTTTAATATTTTGAGATTTGATTTATGGATTTAATAATAAATATTATTTATTATGAAAATTAGATTTTGTCTGGAATTTATACGAAAATATTGTGTTTAAAGCTTGAATTGACTTATTTTCAAAATTAATTGAATGTCCTATACTAAAAAAATAAAGTAAAGAAACAAAGTAGTATGATTTTTATTTGAAACAATAACTTAAATGAATAAAAAAATCGTATCGATACTATCGATTATTGTGAGCTACCGATTGCTAATTTGCGATAGTATTGTGATTATTATTTTCATGTGTAGTAACTAATCATTATGATATTAGAAACATCTTAGTTGAAGTACCTAACTAATTGCTTATTCATACGCCATATTAAGTATTTCTTCTTTTCACCAAAAAATCAAACAAAATAAATATAATAAAAACGTATTTTGTTCTTTTCATTTCATCTTGTAATTAAGCTTAAGAATCATACTCAATACTATCGTAAATTAGCATATAATCGATAGTGCAAAATAATCGATGGTATCGATACAATAGATTTTATCGATACTATTGTATCCTAGACATTTAATAGTATCGATACTATCGATTGTATTGATTATTTTCCGATTAGGAGATACGATACTACAGATAGTATCGATAGTATTGCACTTAGCCGATTGTGTTGTATTCTTCTAAGCTATCGATAGAATCGATAGTATCGATAAGATCGATACTATCTATTGTTGTATCGATCGCATAGGCTTTTTTAGATTAAAACTATCGATGGCGAAACTATCGATAGTTTGGCAACACTAGTTGAGACCCACCACACCACAGGGCAAGGCACAGTCAGCTCCTCTGCATGAATAATGAATAGTACGCGAGGCGGTAGTTTGATATAAAATTTTGTCAACTGCCAGACGGATGCCATCTCAGTCTACCCTTGACCACGGACTGCAAAATGTTGTCCGACGTTTGAGAATAAATGTTTACTATGTAAGTGCACTCACGAAAAAACCGACACCATGAAATAATCTTATTAACATTTTAGTGTCGTATCTATTATTATATTCATAAACGAAGGATAAAAGTTTTAGAAAGGTTTTTCTCTTGTTACGCCAAAGAAGTATAACTTCTTACGTACGTACATATTTTTTTTGTTGTATATTTGTATACATAATAGATTTAATTTTGAATAACTATTCTGTTTTCGACTCTGAGGACCTATTACAATAATCACATTCGCTACAACAACAAATTCGGTCCGGTATTTTTTTATCGATTTTTGTTAATTTTCACATGCTATATTGCTTTGACCTGGAAGTACGTTCATCTATGTGTCTTATTGCCATAATAACATATTTGTCATCAAGATATTTAAAAAAAAATACAAAATAAATTATCATAATATATGAAATTGGTTAAAGAAAAAATTGGTTAACAATAAGATTTTTTACAATTTCAACTCATCTAATAAAAATTTGATTAATTATTCGTGTTGTTATTTTATTATTTTAATTTTAAATTTGTCTTTTGAAGTAAGGCACCACAGTATACCTGAAGTAGATAGAATAAGTAAAGTATGGTGAAATTATCTATATGCTATTAAATATTAAGTTGAGCGTTTTTGCGGTGATGATATGCCATCGACTTCATAAAGATGAAAATATACAATAATTAGCCAGTATTCCAATATTACATTTGTATATTGTAATTGGGTTTTTGAATCCCTAAAGAAAAAGAATTCAGTTACATTTGTATATGTAATAAAATAAGTAATAATAATTACACTCTTTTTGAATATGTAATGATAAAGCCCAAAAACTTGGCCATTGACTCTGTACATCACGTAATTATGTTTAAAAAATGTTAAACACATAAAATTGGCTTGGCTAGGTAACTAGATATTTCATTGCTGTTTATGGAGAAACAAACAACTTCATCGAGACTTGGCTGGTTTTTGCTGGAATTTACTTTTCGAATACATAAACTGGATTTAGAAACTTGTAGAATCATTATATTTCGCATCGGTAGTACATTTA
The DNA here is from genome assembly GCA_018249695.1 of Heliconius erato demophoon. Taxonomy (NCBI): domain Eukaryota; kingdom Metazoa; phylum Arthropoda; class Insecta; order Lepidoptera; family Nymphalidae; genus Heliconius; species Heliconius erato. Next base: position 16,903 of record DWQW01004025.1, on the reverse strand, counting down.
AGATTTTTTTTGACACGTCATTCTCATCGATTTTAAACAGAGTACAAATTCCCTAAGAGATTTTGATAAAAGTAATCATAATCTCATATGAAACTACTACAAATCTTATATCTATATAATAAATTCTTTAATCATTAATCTTGTATTCCAGAAGCACAATATCTTTATCTTTAGCATTACTCAGTAGTAACATCTATCTACCTGCATCTTCGTCAGAATCAGTGTATATGCACACTTAAGATCCCCTGACGTAGTTATATTAGTATTTAGTTAACTTGGGTATAGAAGTGTTTCACAAACAACAGTATCTCACCTAGAAATATACTACCATGAACATATTTAATTTCGATAGATAATATTCGAAGTCAGTAAGTTAAAGTTTATCTTAAATTCGCTCTGGTGATGTGTCGTGCAAAATGTCAGGCAAAGCGTGGCGTTGAGTTTCGTAACGTAGTGTCTTAACACTAGGTTCTCTATGCCTAACCCTGCTGTGTGCGGTATATAGAGTGAAGCTGATTTATATTAAATTGCAATGCAAACATTTGCACACTACACTAGACTAATAATTTGAGATACATGTGTAAACAAAGGAAAGGTCAAGTCTCAAACTTTTATTTTACTTTATTTCTTTTTAATTTTTGTAGTGAAGGGTATATGTTTTGGCAGCTAGCAGTTCTATGTTGTATTATCTGAAACCATGACTTCATGACAAATAAAGTAAAATAGATTATATTTGTAATTTTGAATTAGAATTGAAATGTAAATTAAAAAAATAGAAAAGTCTATAATTTATTAGTATAGAAATGTGTTCAAAGTTTGTGAAAAAATTTTTTGCTTTTGGGTGTTTTTATATGATATTGGATTTCTAGTAAGCCTTGTAGGGAGGGTTACATATGTGTTGTAGACATCGTTATATAGTATTATTTATAGTGCTATCAGCGTATTAATTATATAGCTATTTTTATAAAATATACTAACTCCATTTATCGTGACCTATAAGCAACCTTTTTATGGTTTATTTACTTTTTATCTAACGGCTATTAATTACATAGGGCATTTCTAAGTATCTAACACAATTGTAATACATTTTCCAGACAATAACAAAACTAATGACGTACCTACTCAATAAAATATATTTTTAATGTCTAGAAAATTTAAGTAATGAAATTTGCAAAGGATTGCATATGGAATGCACATGTTACGTTAATATTAATATTTCTTTATTCATGCAACTACATAAATGCAGTTTGCCGGGTAAACGAACAAAACTCAGGAGCTCTAAAATATTTACATTGATAAAAAGCAAATAGAAATTTCGCTTGATGAGAAGGCATGGCTTAGTGGACAGGGCTCAAATCCCGCTAAAACTACTGTAGACGATGAAAGTGCATATTTTATGAGTACATCTACACCACATTTTTTTAATTGGAAAAGTCACTCTAGCAATATAAATTAATTTGAAAAACCATTTACCATGGATTACGTAATATTCCACCAGTCTAATCATATTCCGCTTCAATATGAGGTTAATGCTTGTAGACCTATTGGCTGTTACTGCGAGCGAGTGGGGAGGGGAGAAGGTACTCTGTCCCTGAGAAATTACAATCACTACGTCCCCTGCGGGACTCAGCTAGACTTGCGGCCGTTCATCGAGCTGGGCGACGTGAAGACGCGGCTGGGGACAAATTAGACAATTATCTATTAATCTCTTTCTCTTTGTGCCGTGTATGCAAAGTTTTTTTCTACCTACATACGGCACATTAATAATGGCATCATGCGGGTGTAATAAGACATGAATATGATAATGGGAATCGCGTGCGAGCCTGTGCGCTCAAAGCAGCGCTTGGATAAAACTTTGCAGTGTTCGTTAATCGATTCCAGTTCGAAGTCTATGTGAAGGTCGACATTATGGACATACCGGTGACAACCTGATGCGATACGTAAGAATTTATTTTGTGCCTTTTGAAGAGCGTCATCATAGCTTGGTGCGCGCGAACGCTACACAAGCGTAGGTGAGAATCTAACATAAGTTTTGTAAAGTTCCACTTTATTTGTAAGTGACATTTTACTGCGATTGTTTATTAACGAGTAGAATCTACTGAGTATGAAGAGGGTTTTTTGACAAGCTCTCTTAAGCTGAAAGCGTTATGGAGAATAAACGGGACCACGCCCCAAGTGCGCGAGCCGCCTTCTGGAGTCATTTGGCTATTGGGTTGTAGACGCAAGAAGCCGTGTATACATGCTATGTGATGTTATCAGCGTACATAGCCGGACATTCTTGGTACGAGGTATGTTACCGGTGTACAACACGTATAAAACAGGGGAAAATGTGAAACTTTGAAGGACGCGTTCGCGCACGTGGCGAGGGGAGAGGAGTGTACCTTCGACTTTGAAGCGAAAATACATATTCGAGATAGTCTTGCAGGATGTGCATGAGACAGTCCGTCAAGCCAGCACAGACCTGCTTGAAAATCAAGCCGATATGCCAGATCTTTTGCGAAGGCTTTTGCTATGTCGAGAATAATCGCAGCAGTGCTTCCGTAATAGAAGTACGAATATGATAGTGACCTATATGCTCGACCAGATGATGAACTTAGTGGACAGCAGAGTTTCTTTCTGTTTCTCTTCTCCTTCTGCTTAGTGTTTCTTTCTGAAACTAAAAAGGACCGACTCAGATAGTCTAATCATACTAAACAGCTAGACAGCTTGTCTAGATGGCTTGTCGGGTATTTATATCCCAATGACGATGATTTCCTTCCACTCATTTGTGAAGGAGACAGGGACTTCCTATTAGATAAACGATCAGGCTCCACGGCTGTTCATTTTTGTATATGTTTTTACAAGATATATAATTTGATAGTATATTGTTTAGATCTATCTCGTAAAGCTTTATACAAAAACATATCTTTATGACGTATAACATATTCTATGACGTCATATGAATAACTATTATGTTCTTAATTTTATCTTTAAAGGCTTTTGTCAAATAGTGAAAACCGCAGTTTAAATCAGTTGCGAACTGTTTTAAGGTCCCCGCGGTTATCGTTAGGCAGCGATTGTTCGTAATGTGTACATATTTCATTTCTTAGATTCTTTAATATTTTTACAACATTTTAATGACTTCTAATTAAATCTCTAGGATTTTTTTTACATGTAACTTACTAATTCAGTTCAAAAAATACCTTCGACCTTGAATTGTTTTTTAGCACACGTTATATTGGACGGCTTTTGATTATTTGTAATAAACCATAACCCATACCATACATACCAATAACCATATTTAAACCATAACCCATACTCTAAGAGTATTTATCAAAAGAGACTGAAACGATTGCATACATTCGTGGGCCCAGAATTAAATAATTTAGTAGATTAAGGTACACCATTACTTCCCTGAAAATTCTGTCAGTTTTAGCAATGTGAGAGCTGAATTATTAGAGATTTAGTAAAAGTGGGGTTATGTACACACAATCGATCTCTATAAAATAGGTGACAAATGATATTAAAATTCGTAAAAAAGCAGCAGTCGTTCAAAATATGAAACAAACAAGAAAGCACTTAAAACGCATCGAAATGAATGAAACGAGTAAAACGTTAAACGGTAAAGTTGAAAAACAAAATGACCAATTTTTTTGACTATATTTCAACTCTTTACAGTTGGGCCCAGGATGTTCCGTTTCCTTTTTGTTAATTGACATGTTTCAATTTATTAGAATAGATAATTAAATGGTTACTAACTATGAAACAACACGTGTAAGAAACAATTTTTTAGTATTTTTGTTACATTTGGTACCGATATTTAAGTTCAAAATTTCTGTCTTTTCTAATTGTAGCAACTTAAAAAATTGTGTTTGTCATTTATGTTGTATGAAATGTTTATTGTATCGAAAACAACCTAAACAAATGAAAGTAAAGGAGAACACCTCGACGATTGAGGAGTAAGTCAATAAATTGAGTGTCGTCTAAATTATATATAGTATTGCTAAATGCTTATGCGGACAGGAAATAATATTAATATTCTTGAAATAATAATAACTTCTTCTTTCTACATTCCAATATTTTTTAAGTACAACTTTTAAATATATCTAAATGAAAGTGATTTGCTCGGATCGATAATTAAAGCATGCTCAAACGTTTCAATTCCCATTAATAAAAAATGATGTGATCAATTATTTTTTACCCAAAGAAAACCAACTTTAAACATTAAAGTAAAAAGTTAAAATTGAGTAGATGCCAGTCGTGGTGCAGTGGCACGAAGTGTGACTGTAAAACCGACTGGTTGTGGACTCGATCCCACACGAGGAGATGAAATATTTACTAAAATTTATATTTTCATTTCTTCGCTCTGGTTTCAAGGTTAAGCGCGGCGTTGAGTTCTGCCACTCAACGCGCAATGCCTCCAGAATTCGGCAGAAAGTGGGGAACGGAGTGTCTTAACACTAGGTTCCCTCTGCCTACCCTGCTGTGTGCGGGATACAGCGTGAAGCTGATTTATTTTTTTTAAATTGAGTTATCTGTCCATTTGTCGCGCACATAAATAAATAAATAAATCAGCTTCACGCTGTATTGCGTAGTCGCGCACATACTTAATACAAATTTAAGACTATCACGCTCTCAGTGATGGTATTGTTAGGACCAAATTAAAACCGGACCACACGGGAAGCACCAGCTTTCAAATAATAAAAGAATCATCAAAAACGGTCCAAGTTCTGAGACACACAAAAAAAAAATCAGTCGAAACCATGACAGTCCTATAGTTATACGACATGGGACCGTCGTGGCACGGTGGGACAGCGTCTGACTATAAACGCGACGATTGTTGACTCTACTTTGTCCCCCATGTGGGCAAAATTGAATTAAATATGACGCAGTCTAATTCGTATAAACATATTTAAAGCGCAACAACTACACACACAACTTATGCATATATGGTTCTAAGATTAGCCGTTCACAGTTTACATTGACATTCATTTTTTCATTATTCTTAACGGGGTAGCTGTCGGGGCAGGTAGACAGAAGCGCGGAGCATATACGCTCCATCGATACTGTGTTCTCGAAGGGTAACCAAGATCTTCTTTTGCCTGTCTTCAATCACTCTGGTTTCATAAATCTTTTTTCGTTGGTCTCGTCTCAAGGTCGTCAAGGTTTGGTCTCGTCTCTTATTGCATCGACGTGACCAAACCTGTAACATCTTCGCTCGTACTAGCGGTACCAGCAGTGTATGGTGTACGGCCAAGCAGTATGTATTCTCTAGTTTCGTTGTCTCACCAACGACACCATACTTTGTTACCGACAACAAATATAACACTTCATTTATATGTTTAAATGTCTTTCTATTTACACTATAGATTAGTGTGTGCATGCATTTCGGTCTTTCTTCATTTATTTTCAACATCAGTCAGTACATTATCATAACATTTATATAATGTTAGCAAACATATTTGCCATCTATGAAATATATATCAAAACATTGACATAACATTTTTTACAATTAAAATCAGTAAGAAATATTAATATAAACAACAATATACTCATCGTATAACATAAAACTGTAATAATTCTATAAGAAACTTATTACATATCTTGGCCGAAATCTAACCTGGTCCTAATAAGCGCATCACCACAAGCACGTTACTTGTTTTACTTTTTACTAGTAAAAGATAGCTGAACAAACTTTCAGGATCTACGCTAGAATAGCTGCTCCCAACTTTTGCATTCCTGTAGTGCAAAAGTGTGTCCTAGAAAGGACGAATACTTAGTTATCTAATGGTAATTTCGGATTTTTTTTTCTCTTAAAGTCAATCATTTCAAATACATACTTAGATTGGCTGTAAATACTATTACAATTAAAAATAAACATAATATTACTTTTTTTAATTTGAAATCTGTCATTTAATACGATTGTTCATCGTGTTTTCTTATTTTTCACGCCTATATATTGTAAAAACGGAGTGGGGTAATAAAGAGAACCGAATCGCTGTGATTGCATTTCATAAAGTTGGTATGGAACCAAATACAATTTTAAAATCGTCCATACGCGGTACGCAAATGAATGACTGACCGTCATCGACTCCTGATCTTTATCCACTTGATTATGATTTATGGTCAGTTTTAGAAAATAAAGCTTGCTCGAAATGCCACGATATTTTAAAGTCCTTAAATGCAGTGACTGATAACTAGCATCAATGATTAAAGGATTGTATTACAGCCAATGGAGACCACTTCGAACGAGTCTGATTGTGTTTCGCCTTTTGTACGCATAATTATTCATCAATGTATCATCGTCAATGAAACGTTAGTTTCGGAAAAAATATATAATTCTCTGTCAGAATAAAAAAAATCTCATCGTTTATGTACGTACGTTTACGGAATTCACGCAAGCTATATAGCTTGCTGCGTGAATTCCGTACATATATATATGTACAATATACATATATATATATATATATGTATATTGTAAGTTTAGTTTTGCTGTTAGGAATTCGTATATATAATTTACAAAGCTTTACTGACTAAAATTTATAACTCGAAAGTTTTTTTATTATAAAAAATAACTGATATAAGCACATTAATAGTTACATAATTATTGTTTCGTTTCAAATAAGTAAAAGCGTATGACTTCATTGTACATAGTTATCTGTATACTGTAAGGGAAGATATGTGATATGTTAAACCTTCGAAACAGCAGCTCTCAGTTTGATTATATTACGTTCTGGAAATATCAATATTTTAATATAATTTTTAGCCAGGACTAGTTTAACCAGAAAAGTTAAATACAACTGTCAATTACGTATTTTGTAAAACGTTGCTATATTATTAGGAAATAACCTTGGATTTTTTATACATTAATATTTTTTTAATTAACCTATTATTTCGTTATTTGAGAAACCCTCTTAAGATTAAAGTCATTTAAAAATAGAATTATCAATAAAATATTTTTTAACAAAAAAACCGTCTTTAAAATAAAAACTAAAAAATTTAAAAAACAAATTTACTTAACATACATAAACATATAACATATTTACGTAAAGTAGTACGTATTTTGATTTATTTAAAAAAAAAAATAAATAAGCCAAGTAAAACCAAGCTTACTAGTTTGATATTGTTATAGCATTAGGTTGACACCGACTTCAAAATAATAAAAGATCCTACAAAATTGAACTGAGTATCCGTTCATTTACCCCTAACAATTTAAAAAATCCGTTACTTTACTTTGTCATGGGTCCCATTATCAGAACCTAATCAAACTTTCATTAATCTATCATATATCTAACTTTTCCTGTACAGTAGTCCTGTAGTCAGTACTACGTTGATACCAAATATCAAGTTACCGAGAAGTGGGTTGGGTTTTTTATGAGTGAGTAGTATGTCACAAAAATGTCGATTTGTAAATGGTAATATTTATTCAATAACTGTTTGATTTATACTCGTATTGTTGAGATTTTATATATGTCATGGGGGGTTGTAACAAATTTGCTAAATTTCATGAATGTAGAATACTATTGACTTGCGAATTATGAAGAGCTCGAAATTAATTTGAAATAGTTCATGTAAAACACATTGCGCGTTTCCTGCGCGCTTTTAACTTGGCTGAACACGCTGGCCGAAATACACGCCGTATTGATACTTTGAACATGAAATATAATTATATAGTTGCAAAAACATATTTTTTTATGAAAAATAAAAAAAAATGTGAAACTGTTGTCATTGACTAATCAACAATTATTACCAAAATACAATCAGGCACTGCACTAATAACAATTATATGACTTCTGTAGTATTTGATCGATATATGCTTAAGTTTATTTGATTCTATAAAAATATGCATTTTATTAAATCTTCATCAATATATTTTTTTCAAATTTGAATTAAAATGTACAATCATTTAATTATAAAGAGAATATACAATTACTTTTTAATACGAAAAATGTTACTACTGCGATTTTGTGCCCAAATGATTACATTTTTTTTAAATAATAAAAAATGTAATTCATTATTTATCTTTATTATATAGAAATAACATGCATTAGGTTATTTTATCTTTCTGTGCCAGTAGATAAAGAAAGTATTTCAAAAATAATGGTTTATTTTTTTCTTTTCATTATTTTTATGCAGATGTTTATAAAGATCATTTTATTTCAGAGTTTTTAATTTTATTGTTGAGATGGAATTTTACTAGCTTTCAATCGAAACTTATATTGCTATGGTAAAAAACAACCAACCCTTTGTTTGGGGCTCCGTACCTCAAAAAAGAAAGAGAAACCCTTGTAAGATCACTTTGTTCTCTGTTTTTCTATAAGTCTATCATTCTGTGAAGATCACTTTTTCTCAAGACTGCGTCAAGATATTAAGCTGAAATTAAACATTAACATTTACACTCCTTATGAGCACAGAAAAAAATAAGTTACGAAGTCAAAAGTCAAGAGATACGAGCGTTTTTGCATGAACTAATCTTAATATATAATATTTCTTTCTTACATTAGCATCTGTAACTTAGTAAAAAGTAATTAAATGAAATTTCAAACAGACAAGTTACACTATCAGAATTAATCATTTTAAAAACAAATTTAATTTTAATAATCTATGTATATGGTACCGGCAATTTCTATAATTCAGGTAATCTATACAATACCTCAGCAATATATAAAACATACCTGGTGCGTCTAGGCAACAGGTAGTAAGTAAGTAGGAAGTACGAATTTTATACAAAATGCAGCAAAAACGATGCAGCAAATGCTCCTACTTTTTGATTGCTTTGACTTAGAAGCTTGTTTTCCATTTTACGTCTTAAAGTCCGCGGAAACAAAGTGGCGACGACTAGTGTTATACAAATACAGAATAAATGGGTCTTATAGCACGTGTTGAGGCCGGTCGTGGCGCAGTGCCCCTGCGCCCAAAGTGTGACTGTAAAACCGATTGGTTGTGGGTTTGATCCCTACCCAAGAAGATGAAATATTTACTTAAATTTATATTTCCATTTCTTCGCTCTGGTGTTAAGGCAAAGCGCTGCCACTCAACACGCAATGCGTCCAGAATTCTTCAAAAAATGAAGAATAGAGTGACTTAACACTAAGTTCCCTCTACCTACATACCCTGCTGTGTACGGGATACAGCGCGAACCTGATTTTTATAGCATGTAGCTTCTTATTAAAATGAAATGTACAATGTATTATTATTATTTGTACTTAGTTATTGCTCTCCTCGTTAAATCTGCCGCTTTATGCGCCTGCTTGTAAAGGTAAATGTATAAAGCAAACGAGCTTTACTTTTAACAAAGAAGACATTATTGACATGGTACGAATTAATGTTTAGTTAGAGACCCGGTACCATTTAATTTATAAATGTAATAGATAGATACAGGTAACATATACATATAAATTGGAGACCCTTTACATCAATTTAGTGAATCCCTATATAATAACTGATCCTATCATTATTATTTATTAAACTAGGGGACCTGGGCGGCTTCACCCGCTTGGACTATACGAATTTTTTAAAATATATTTATGACATTATTTTCAATTTTCAATAGGATTAATAAGTAAATATAAGTCTAAATAATCAAAAGAAACTGAAAAAGAATAATAAGTAGAAAAAAATATTATTAATGAAATTGAAATGAACAAATAAAATAAGTAAAATTAAAACTAAAGGAAATTCTTATATTAGAAAAAATATCTAACTAATTAAAATGAATAAAAGATATTCATAAAAAAAAACTAAACAAAACCAGTAATATTGTCAACGTAAAATTTTATACTTTTAAATTCTGTATTTATTACAATATGTTAGTTACAAAAAAAGATATTTGCGTAACTTTTAAACATTTACGCAGCGCATGACCGTTTCTACTTCCATATTTTAAATCTTTGATATTTTTTAAAACATATTTTTTTGTGATATGCTGTAAAAACTATTTTTAATCTGTAGGTATAAAGCGCACAATGTATCTAACATATTTAATCGGATAAAGAATAATACTGTACTTTTGAGTATAGTTTCGCAATTATACCTTCTTTATTTTTAAGTTATCTGCGAGACACAGCTTGAAGCAATTTTTTATTATTTTTAAACACAAAAATGGTTATTGTAGGTTCTTTAAGATATGCGATAGACATATTATGTGCTATAGGCTATATAACATTACGGTGTATTTCTTTAGTTAGCCGTACATAACCAAATAACAACAATAATGAACGCCATTGAACCGCAGGCGCTGCAGAAATAATAAAATATATGCAAGTATATCGTGCTACAAAAATATTAAATTTCATTCGTTCTAATAATTGTCCGCGACACCATATGTATGTCTTATAAGTCTGTAAATTAAAGTAGGTATCTGCTTATGATGTCAAAATAACTGTGTTTTTACAAGTGCAAGTTAGGTGATACATAAATACAATAAAAAAACAATTTTATAATTGTACTGTCTGTATTTCTATTTCCCCGAGCCTATGTCCAGAACAGCTGAGCTCGTTTTTAAGGGGGCTTTCAGTGACCGATAGACAGGGTAGTTATGGAGCAACACACAGGCTACTTTTTATCCCAGAATTTCCACGGGATTGAAATTTACCCGAGAAATCGTTTTTACACGTTTTCTGTGCGCGCGTACATAGATACTATATGAAATAAATAAACATTTTCTATATTGATACGATAATTTTTGAGAGGCAATATTATCAAATAAAATCCCAAAAAATTTAAATTACGATTAATAAAGTGTATAACAACGGTATAGAAAACCGAACTGAAGTAACCGACCATTCTTTCCTAAATACACTTAAATAACGTTGGGCAAGGCCGCACATAGAAATAACTTACACCACACCAAGAAATAAAAAAAAATAACTAATCTACTACTACTCAAATAAGCGAAGAGAACAAAAATATATATAAATGAATAACAAACAGCAAATACCCACATAAAAAGTAACAAGTAAATCGAAAATATATGAAAATTTACAAAACCGTCAACGTCGTCTGCCCGTTCGAGTCCGTCATACCTTGCGGCTCATATGCTAGGTCATTTTAAATCGGTGACATGTACTTAAGTATTTCTTAGAATGATGTATAGTAATAATAATAAAAAATATACTTTATTGCATCTTAAAAAAAACCATGTAAAAGCTTAAAAATATTTTTTAAAAAAAGTACAATAAGGCGGCCTTATCGCTTAAAGCGATCTCTTCCAGGCAACCTTTGGATGTTGGAGTTGTGTAAAAAGTGGGCGGTGCACTAAATGTAATACTTACATAATTATGTAATGTTAAAAATAATAAAATACAGACAAATAAATATATATTTATTAAGATATATATACATAAATATTACATACAAACATACATACATACATCCACATATATATACACTATATGTACACACAAAATATAAAAAACAATAAAACTAGTAGTAAACTAGTTGTAAATTATAATGTCAATGTAGATCAGTGGTTCCCAACCAGTGGTCCGCGGACCACCAGTGGTCCGCAGAAGCCTAAATATGGTCCGCGAACGATTTTAATTTTATTACTGTGGATGGTGAGGCGAAGTTTCTGTTTAATTATCACAGTTAATTTTTATTATACCTACATGCATAGTGGTCCGTGCTATCAAGAATGACATGAAAGTGGTCCTTGATCAAGAAAAGGTTGGGAACCCCTGATCTAGATGAAATGCTGAAGGTCACTATTATATTTATTTTAATAAGGATGAATACCAAATTATAGAAAAAACCCGGTAAACGTTAATTTCAATTAAATATATTAAAATGGTTACGGTGGCTTAACCTTCAAAGATAAACATATACCATAGTTTAGTAGGTTTTTTAAAGGACTATATTTTTGTTAAATATTGTTTTTATGTGTCTCATAAACTTGAGGCCTGTGCGTGGCGTAGGGGCCACAAAGCGTGACTGTAAAACGACTGGTTGTGGGTTCGGGGATCGAAGGAGATGAAATATTTACTTAAAATTAATATTTCCATTTCTTCGCTCTGGTGTCGAGGACAAGCGCGGCGTTGAGTTCTGCTACTCAACACGCAATGCCTTCAGATTACGGCAGAAAGTGGGGAACGGAGTGTCTTAACACTAAGTTCCCTCTGCCTACCCTGCAGTGTGCGGGGTACAGCGTGAAGCTGATGATAAAGTTGAGTCATCGCACGCCATGTAAACGTTCAGGTCATTTTGGTAGACCTTATCTGCAAAGAATGAAACCGTTAAACTAAAGGACCTAGTATGTTTTATTAGCTTCTCAAATACGCAAATACCACCAGTTCTTAACGCTAGCATGTGCCCTGCTAAAGGGGATCAAGATATACAATTTTACACTGGGTACCAATGTAGTAGAACTTTGTATAATGTTTAAGTGTGAATGATGAATTCTGTATAATTTTTAAATGTGAATAATTCTGTGTATGATCACAGATACTAATACCTTATGCTCGTTTAGAGTTAATATTTGGTCATATATCGCAAAAACATACTTTTTTTGTATTATTAGTATACTATTTGTACGCTCGCTGCAATATTAAAAGAAATAAAACCCTAAAGGAAAAGTATGGAAATGTTTTTTGTATTATAGCATCAGGACAAATATGGATTGAAGATCACTCACAACATACAATTATAACAATGAAATAAAACCAATTTAATATTAAACTCATAAAAAGAAAGTTCATATTTGACTACTTATTGTTATAATAAGTTATTTTTATTATTTCCATCACGTCAATCACAAAATGGACGTGCACACGCTCATTATCTGCTCTCTTTTCAAGGGGCGTACAATATATGTATATGTATGTACGTAACATTCACTCGTAATTGTGTTAATTTTTTTATTTACATTTTCTATATGTCAATGAAAAAAGTTTATAGATAATTTTGAACATCTTGTATTGGTGCGGTATTGACTATTATTATTATTATTTAAATTATTTCTCATGGCTTAGCTGGACTGGAATGGATCTACATTAGATGGTCCAGATCGTCAATTTTTATATGTCGATAAAAATGACTATCACGTTAAACAATTTTTTATAAGGCATTTTATATTTCTTATAGTTTACCTATACTGTTATGTTATGTTAAGTTACAGATCTTCAATTTTTATATGTCAATGCAAAATACTCTTCACGCTAAATATATTTTGTTAAGAGCACATTTTTAATTATATCTTATATTTTAGCTGAACCACTATGATTCGACATCAAATATGTCGATTTTCATAATCAAATATAATTCAGATCTTGCCTAGGCCTAAGAGCTACAGAATAAAAAAGTTCTATTAAAATCCTGGATGGACGTACAGAGAGACAGAGACAAATGTAAAATATTGTAGATTTGTGTTTTATTACTTTTTATTTACAACACCTTTAATAATTTTTCGTATAAATATTTAAGGTACATACATACCTTTTTTATGAAAGTATAGATTAAAAAATAGCAACTTTTGAGTCCGTGGCGACTTTTCTCAGCAGAAATGCCTTTCGAGCCGATAGTAGCTTCCGGTGGAACAAAAACTACTAATGTTTCTATGTAACTTAACAATTCAAAAACATTCGTAATGGCCTAATTGAATATTAATGGCATAATTTAAAATTTATACCTCTTGGTCCCACCTAGTGATAAATCGATAGGAGTGAATAAAAATTTTTCTCCGATACATTTCTGTCTATACCAAGTAATTTATGTATCGATATTTTGAAACCATGAGCCTTGATTTGAATATTCAAAGACATAACACATAAAAGAAATTTACAACTACACAACTACTACAACTTATCGCTGTGTGTATATGGAAGGTATATAAGAAAATCTATTATTGGGGACATTAATTAATATAATAAAACCCAAAACAATGATTTTTAAAAATTTTATGTGTCAGTCTGAGCGCTTATGCACGCTTATCTCAGAAACGGCACAACCGATTTATATATAATTTTAATTATATTGTATTTTATCAAATTTCTCTTAATATTTAGTGACTTATTTCCATCGGTTCATCTGCAAAAAATATAGCAATTTAACCCAGCGTCACGGTGGTTAAAATATGTTACTACTTTGTAAATTGTAAATATAAAAATCTTAAAATGTGTTCTTATTTTTTAGGTATTTCTATTTATATAGATAAATCATAAAAATATCATATGTTTTAATTATTAAAACATTAAAAAAAAAACTAAAAAAATACCAATTATATCGTTCTTTTATACTTAAATGCAACCTTTTTAATAACAACAAACTTTAATAATTCATGAAAAAATGTTTTAATGATGTTTTCTTGTTGGAAATTCATTACAAATCTTTATTATTTGGTAAAGTCAGCATGGATTTTGATAGCAGAATATTATCATCACCAGATTTGATATTTTTAGTTTTTTGTTACTGGGATGACGACACTCGAATAATCTTAAACAAAATACTCTTGGTCTCATAACGCCAGATCTGACTCAAATTCATATACAAAATAGATAGTTCTTTTTCTCTTGTCATTCTTGCTATTATTAAACACCTACGAAAAACACATTAAATATGTGTAATATCAGCCACTTAAATTATGAGCAAGAACCAAAAAACCAAAATTAAAGGCATAAAGTCACAGTCACTCACATACTTTTTTTAAGTTTGTGCACGTATAACTACAACTGCAGCTGTTGCACGATAAAAATGTTACCAGTGACGTATAGGACAACTCAAAAGCTCGGTTACTGATGAGAACGGGAACACAACACAATAGTCCAATGGACCTGGTCTCACAGTCCTAATCCCGCTGACCACAGTTTGACAAAATTGCTACAAAAGTTTTATTAAATTGGCTGGAACTTTAATTTTTAATGACAATGTTATTAAAACATGAAAATATTTCAGATTAGTATATAAATAATTATGTAGTTCATGCGCGCAAAGCTGCAAACTGATCACTAGTTTCATAATATTAATTATGAATAAAATACTTTATAACGCGAGGCCGTCCTGGCGCAGAGGCACAATGGTATGGGAAGGGACTCGAGGGAATTAATTATTATTTATTTATACATTCTCCGCTCTGGCATCAAGGCAAAAAGCCCGGCGTTGAGGTCTGTTACTCAACACGCAATGTCTCGTAAATTCGGTGAAAGTGGGGAAAGTAGTGTTGATTCTCTCTGCCTACCATGCTGTGTGCGGGATACAACGTGAAGCTAATTTATTTTTTGATTTCTACTTTATAACGCCCTTAATACAAACATCAATTAAAAGGGTTAGCTAGAAGAATACAATGCACTAAAGTATAAATACATACAAGATGGCCGCCGCGACACGTTTTTAAACGCGTCAATTTTGGCTATCATATTAAAAGAATACACAGCACACCATAGCCATAAGTATACAAAAAAAGTAGGCGACAATATTGTACGCAAAATTTTAACGAAACATTGCATATTCTTTCTTCTGTTAATAATTCAAACATATGTTAATTTGACATTTATAAAAAATGCCTTTGAAATAAAACCTAAAAAAAAATACTTCATTATTATTACGTATCCTAAATCTTCAATCCATACTTCCATACTAATATTATAAATTAGAAATGCTCGATGATCATCAATTTTCGATGAATATCGAAATTAAAATACCTATGTTTTAACTTCGATGTGGCATTAAAACATCGTAACATCGATGTCAGCGGGGACATATTATAATGGATATTTAATCGCGTATACATACGTGCTTTCACAATTATTAGTTTTACAGTTGATTGACGTAAAGTATTCGGACAGATAATGTGATAATGTGTGTTTTACGCCCTTATGTTTTAACATTTCAAATAACTTTTTTGATTTTTCGTTTAATTAAAATGTCGTGTGATATTGTAGTTGTTACGTAAAAAAATACCCTTATAATATCACTTTGTTGTCGGTCCATCTGCATCTCTGTCTATCTGTCAATACAATTTATCTCAAGAACACTTGGACATATCGGGTTGAAGTTCAAACCGTATACTTAGATCTACGGCCGCATGATTTCCTGAAAAAAAAAAAAACATATGTCTACATTTACTTACAAATTACTTATGGACGTTTATATCGCAAAATACGCGTATTTCGACACTATAAAGGAAATCAAATTTAAAAAGATACTTTCGGTTGACTTAGAATTAAGAAATTTGGCAAATTGCATCTACAGATGGTCTAGTACCATACCATTTCAGGAAAAAATCTGAAAACTATACATTTTTGGTTAAATCCTAAAAATGATAGATGATAGTTGTCAGATGAAAGGGTCTAGTTAAGCTAAACTTGAATTTCAGAAAAAGCTCGAGACCTCCAATATTTGTACGGAATACTCAGTAGTTAGTTCTGCTAACATCGATGTTTTTCTTTTGATTTTTATCGAACATAGATGTCAATATCGATGTTTTTCTAACACCAGACATCCCTATTATAAATTCGGAATTAACTCTTGTCGGTCTGTGACGTAATCGCGTCAAAACCGCTAAGCCGATTGTGATAAAATTTCATATAGACATACTTAAGTCTTGTGATGAACATAGGCTACTTTTTTTTCTAATTGTACTGTACATAATTATAATAAATACTTTAAGAGATATCAAAGATTCAAAATGACTTAGCTTACGTGGCGCACGGGGTGTAGGGCGATGGGGCTTGGTTATGGAATGACGGACCCAAACGAGTAGACGACGTTGACGGTGGTATCAATTTTCATACATTTTCAATCTACTACTAATGCCTATGTGGTTATTTTCTCTTAGTTCATCTTTTGTTTGATTCTCTTCGCTTATTCGGGTAGTGTAGATTAGTTACACTATTTTTTAATTTATTGATTAGGGGCCATTCAAGTATTACGTAAGCACTGTAGAGTGGCGGGGGGGGGTCTTGGGTTTGCTTATTTTTAATGACATGGGGGG